>BQNB010101935.1:0-24362 GCA_026074375.1 Tanacetum coccineum
ATTTGGACATTAACGGACGTGTCAGGACTCGTTTTTCAGAATTTCTTAAAATTCACGAGTCAAACCACCCAGAATACAAATAACATAATAATACCTTCCAAAAAGGGATTATTAATCACAAAAAACCATAAATCACCACAATTCTCATAAAATCACCACCGTCAACACGGTACAAAATCTAAATAATCTCACAAATGTCAAATAGTCAAAGGACTATAATTGAAATATTCAAAACACAAAAAGGGCAAAGGTTACGTATAGGCAGCAACTTCAGCAAGGCTTTTTCCGGCTTTCCCATGATCTATACCAGCCGCTATAGCCCATCCTACATATCTTTGTTAATAGCACGACCTATGGCCCCTCTTAGAGCAACAAGGTATTTCGGCGATTGTAAGCATTTCATAACTGCAAGTTTAAGACCATGGCCAAGAATCCACCTCCGTCCAGCTATGGTAGTCAAATAGCGTGGATAAAACTCCTCATCCAGATGAAGAGCCGTTTCCATAAGATCCGCATCCAACCCGGCCACCTTATCATTAAGGACTTTAACTTATTCATCCTACATGGCCTCAACCTGCTCCTTAAACAAATTATAACCCATTACTTCATCACGGAGACCAGAACATGTACCCTCCAGCGTAGATGCTTGATCAATTAATTTATCTTTTTTAGACTTATGGGTGGTAGCCTTAATACTCAATTCATCATAAGACAACTGTAAGTTGGACAAATCTTGAGTCACTTTAGCAATTTGAGCATTAGAGGACGCAAGCTCGACATCTTTTCTAACGGCCGCAGACTCCAGAGCCGTGACCTGTCCCTCAAGAACTGCATTCTGCTCCTTTAAAGCATTCAGCTCACTAGCCCGAGCGGCCTCCGCGGCCTCAACAACGACAACTTGACTACGGAGGCGAATTGCCTCCACAGCCTCAGCTTCTTTCAGAGATGGCTGAGCCTTCAAACTGGCTAACTTTGCATCCTTTTCCTTTAACCAGCCATCCTGAATGGCACACTTGCCCTCAAACCTCTTACTACCCCTAATTTCATGTTCTAGCCGCATCCTAACCTCAGCACCGAGACATGTCTGACGTGCAACCCTAACATTAAACTCAGTAAACAGCTGCTCATAATCCATACTACGCAGCTGGGAAAAAAGCAGAGGAGGGGCAAGCTGATCGACCAAGTTGCAGAATACATCAGGATCATCAAGAGCATACTCATTAATCACGTTCCATCTTGTGACATATACCTGATGCAGCGTCTCAGAGTCCATGTCTTGAGAAACAAAAAAAGTATTAGTAGAAACCTCTACACCGGCAGGTTGAGAGGGACCAGCAACGTTTGCCTCGGCCGTGTTAGGGGAGGCAGAATCCCTAAAAATACTAGGTTGAGCATGCCTAATACCTGACTCATGGACTAGAGCGGACGTAGCACCAGCAACAATAGTAGTGGCAACGGCCGTAGGAAGCACAGGAGGAGGTGGCACGGAAGACCTAACAATAGAAGCAACTTCATCATCTGCATCATTTGCATTAGAATCATGATAAGAGACTGAAGATATCACAAACCTCTCCGCTGAATGCCGCATCTATAAACCAGTCCTGGAAATAGAATCAGAAGGCCCCTCACGCTTCGGTATGGGGGTCACAGAGGAGGTAACAAAGGACACAGTAGCCGCTTCCGTGACCCCAACATCTACGGCTAAAGTATTGCCTTCCAAAAAACTCAATAGTGTGGCAACGGACTTCCCACCAGTACTAGCGCCAATACCAGAAGTACCATAATCTTCCTTTAACTTTTTGGGAGGCAGGCCAGAACCACTAGCACCATCAGCAGTCTTCCTATTCTTCCTAACTATCTATAGCTTATCGGCAACAATAGCTTGTATCTCTTCATCCATCACGACATCAATCCCTCCAACATTGACAACATGGTTACCCTGCTTAGTATGGTCCGCTTTCGCAGCATCACCATCCTTCTCATTCACATCATCATTACCAGTACCCTGAACGTTGACATTTCCTTGATCATTCACGCCGGCAAGCGGAACAATGCGGCCTCTAGTTAACTGAAGTAGCAGATCCTCTCCCTCAGTAACCTCTCGTTCTCCTATCTGTACATTAGTAGGATCCACATGATTGATAAAAGCAAACAAATATATCTCTGCATACAATAAAAACAAGGCAGGTACGGTAAAAAGAGAACAAACCAAAGGACGCAAGCAAAAGAACACCCACCCTCATCATCATTAGCCTAGAAGGTCGGATAACAGTTCTCATCCAGATCATAGCACCGATTTATGCCAACAAAGCATAAGAAGGGTTTCGAAAACTTTCTAAACGGAGCAGGATTGTCAGCAAGGTAATTATACACGTCCGCGATAAATTCAGCCAGCGTAGGATGGGGATCTTTCCTCAATGTTTTATCATTATGCCATGGGATGACAAGGGGGAAGACGAAGGCATCAACCCAGAAGAAATGGTCATTCCAATTTTTTAACGAATCTAGGGGTCTGGTGTAGCAAATCAGATCATTTTTAGCACGTTTACTAAAGGACATCCAACCTTTATTTTTCAAATTAATGTAAAACCTACGGAAATTACTTACGGTTGGAAGAAAACCATGGACGCGACACAAGATCTCAAAATGAGAGACCTTGGCGGCCGCAATAACAGACAACTGAGATAAATTGATTTGAAAGTATTCAAGTATATCTACAAGAAACTGAGAAAGGGGGATCCACTAATTGGCAAAATCAAAAAACATGCTATAAACACCAATTTTACCGACATGACTATTACAAATCCTATCATTACGACCAGGAAGTTCAGGATGAACAACATCAGGAATATGAAACTTCTCACATAAAACATTTAAAGCAGACTGGGCCAAGACGGATTTCATACTATCAACGATACCAATTGTTGAAGAAAGGAAGTTAAAGCGTAACCTAGTGAGCTAACGAACCTTCAAACAGTTACTGGAATGGAAAAGTATATAAAAAGATCAAAGATTTTTTTTCAAAAATGGCGATAATAGTAGAGAAGACGAAAAAGAAAACAGTAAAAATCAAAAGGGTATTTATACCCTTGGCATAGTAAATGCAAGGAGTAGCAAATTGAAGACACATGTAACCCACTATGTCAACCAACAGATAGGATTAAAAGAAAGCAGATGTGATGACAATTAGGTAACTGACTTCAAGTCATGTCAGTCAGGAAATGAAAGGTTAGGGTAATTACACGTTACCTAAACCCTACCTAACCAGTTAAGGAATTATCGCGGAGAAGCTAATAGTCGCGAAAGAAGGAAGACGCGCGGTACCAAAGGAACAAAGTCTAGCAATATTCACCGCACACGGCACAACGCTGCACGCAGTAACAATACTATAGTTGGGGGGGACTTGATGACGTATAATGGGTATGGCAGGCTTTTGGGCCTGGGCCGTACCAATAAAGTAGGGCCCCAGACCAACTAAATAAATGATAAGCAAAACGGGCCGGAACTAAGCCTAGAACTATACTGGCCATGGCCCGGACACAATTAGACGGACGCAGATTGGCTACAAGTAACTTTCGCAAGCTATCAACTAACAACAACGGAAGGTAACCCCGCCTCCGCAGTCACGATAACCACAAACCCTTACCCGACAAGGGTCCCACTCCGGCCACTACAATTGTAGGCGAAATACTAGGAAACCCTAGTACTAGACTCCCTATAAATAGGGATCCTCTGACACACCAAAAGGTACAATTTCTGAGTACTCCAAATACACACACATACTTCTGACATGATTTCTTACTCTCGCGTCGGAGTCTAATCGTAGGGTTCGTCCCCACGGTAAGGCTAATGGTTTAGTTTCATTATGTAAGAGATCATCTTAATCACTTTGTTTAGTATAAGATCTAGCCTAAAGAAAGCTTGGAGGCACAGCCCAACAAGTGATCTAAGCCCATCTCATACGCCGTGACATATTTTGTACTAACACTACTAGTAAAGTAATGGATTTAATTGATAATGACTAGTGGTCGTGGCCTTCTAGTTGGCTGCACAAGTATCAGGTTTTGAATATGTTTAACCCTATTTCTCTTAATGATATGGAGGATAAGATTTGGTGGAAGGATTTGGAAGGTAATCTTAAAAAATTTAGGCGTCTCATGCATGGCAAGCTATTCGTCTAAGAGCTCCTAACGTTAATTGGTTCAATGTCATTTGGTTTTCTCCATGTATCCTCGGCATGCGTTTCTTATTTGGCTCCTCATGGGTGAAAGGCTTAAGACACAAGATAAGTTACACATATGGGATATTGTTCCTTGGGAGCATTTAGAGGAGATTGCTCAAAATATTTTAGATTTTCACACTTTTTAAAAAGTTTCGTTAAAAGGTTAGATTTAATGACACTTTTTGTGTCGCTCATAGTCACAATAGGTTTATTTTCTTGTAGTGAATGGTATCAATGGTTCGGTGTTTGATACTCGTAACTTTGAACTTTTAGTTCTAATAGCTACAGTATTTGTAAGAGACATTATACATCTGCCCAATAGCTTTTAAGTTTTTCATAAGGGTTAACAACTAAGATTGATGATAAAAATACTAGATTCAATATTAGTTTTGGTAGAAATTAAATGGTCTGATATCTGGGTTATTAAGTATATATAGTAGTCGCAAAACTTTTGTTTAATTGTATAGGTTTAAAGTAATGTTATAAGCACCTAATAGCAATCCTAAAAGTCTTCCTGATGGCACATATCATGTTTTTACCAGAAAAAGAACTTGGTTTACTTTATCACAATTCAATCAAACTATAAAACCTGATATTAGGAGAATATTTGAAAACAAAATTAAGAAAATATATCGTTACCTTAAAGTTACATCGAAACAAATTGTCAAAATTGTTTTTTTTAATGGCGGATTTTGTTAAAACTAGCAAGGAGCCAGAACAATAAAGAATTATATAGAAGTTAATGTTGGGCTTTGAAGCCAACTAACCTAGCTAAACTTTTCTTGGCTCTAACATTACACCAAGCAAAAGACAAGAAGATGAGAGGATTGAGATATATCCAAATGTGCCACCAAGAAAACAAAAAAGCAGCTTTGAAATACACTCTCACCTCTTTTCTTAGCTTCAACAAATCCATCCAACCACTCTGATACGACGTCAAATAAACCCCACTAGATTAATATATTCGAATATCCCTAGCAACATCACAAGCAAAAAACAAGTGACTTGTAAACTTAACATTAGAATTAAATCGATGAATGGAAGGCAACTCCAAACCTCTCAGCGACATATTTAGACGAGTCGGGAGTTTATTCGAAGCTAACCTCCAAGCCAATATGTTAACTTTGATAGGCACAAACTTGATTGGTCTCGTAGGATTCCCATTGCAAATACTAAGCTGCTCCTTGATAAATTTCATGGCTGAAGCAACCAAAAATAAACCTGATAGGTCTAAAGACCAAACCCAACAATCTGGTTCCATTTTTAACATCAGAAAGTGAGTAATCTGATGCAAATCCTCCGTTTGGCTACTCTCAGCACCACCCCTTAGGTTCTAAACCCACTAGATAAGCCATTAGCAAGTTTTTGACCAACAAAGGCCTCATTGATTTCTTCCAAAGCAAACATATAGGGTAATCATTTTTTAACAATCTACCTTCCAACTAAGGATCCAACCAAAACATGATTTTACCACCGTCACCCACCCATTTTTAACAAACGACATAAGATCAACACCATGCTTGAATCATTACATCATACCTTTAACACACTCAATCTAGGTAGATATTTTACTAGACAAAGGAATTAGATCCAGGCTCCCATGTAAACCGTGAATATCCTTTACAACCCTCACCCATAATGCATTATGTTGAGTTTCAAATCGCCACCCCTATTTAAATAAAAGGGCTCTATTCTTGGAATAGAAACTATTAACTGCTAGCCCACCAACCTCATTATTTGCTAACACCTTATCCTAACTTACGATCACCCCTTACATTGCCCCAAAAGAAGTTGCTTCGCAACGATTCTAGATTCTTCAACACACTAATAGGGACTTTGAATAAGGAAAAATAATATGTTGGTCATGAGCAAAGCACCGGCTTAATGAGAGTCAAACGTTCCCATATCGATAAAGTTTCATTTTCCATTTGGAGAGGCTAGAACTAATTCTATCCACAATCATGTCCTAAGCTTTAATTTTTGACATAGAGTTACCAACCATCACTCCTAAATACTTAAAGGGATTTTTACTAATTTCACACCCAATTAAGATTTCCCTTCTCAATTCCTCTTTAGTTTTAATGCCACCTACTCCAATGACACTACATTTATGCTGGTTTATACGAAGACCATAAGCTAAGAAAAAATATTACAATATTCTAACAATGTTGTGCAAGTTTTATTCGTTCCATTCACCTATAAAAACTACATCATCTGCGTAAAAAAGATGAAAAAGACATATTGTGTCTGTTAGAGTCGATTTTGATACCTATGAAAATTCCTTGATGCATAGCCTTTGAGGATGAAATATGAAGAGACTCCATAACCAAAAGAGATAAATATGGTGACAATGGATCACCTTTACGAAGACCTTTATGAAATTGGAATTCCTTCATAGGACTTTCGTTACCAAGCATCGAACCGGTGAAAGATTTTAAACATCTCATTTTTCAACCCTGCTATTTTGGATCAAAAAAAAAGTTTAACATGATTTCATAAAGGAAATCCTAACGAACCGAATCATATGCTTCTTCAAATTCTACCTTGAATACCATGGTCTTTTTTTCTTATAATTGCACCATGCAATTGCCTCACTAAGGATCATCAGACCCTTTAAATATGTCGACCCTGAATAAAAGTTGATTGTTGGTTGCTTATTAACCCATCAATTACCATACTTAAACTATTAGCAATATTCTTTCCCATAATCTTATGTTGTACCTAATAAGGCTATGAGTCTATAATCTTTAACTAACTTTGCATTGGTAATTTTTGGTAACAAAGCAATAAAGGACAGATTACGTCCTTTAGGGAACTTGCTTGTATTAAAAACACTATATATCCCTAATTAAATCCACCCCAACCACATCCCAGAATTTCCAAATGAACTCAAACGTGAAACAATTAGGATTTAACCACTCCACAATCCCAAACCGCCTTTCTAATTTCATCCTCTGTCACATTACTATCTAAATCCAAAACTTGCTGATGGTCCAATACATGAGGAAAGCCACACATGTAAGATATTCAAAAGTTTACTAGAGCAGAAAAACAAGTGGCAAAGTGTTGATAAAATACATTTATAACTCTATCCGGATCAACTACCATTCGCCATTTACCAATACACCTCGAATAGCCATTTGATGTAATCCTTTATTAATTATATCATAAAATAATTTTGAATGTTCATGACCTTCAATTGCCCACTTCACCTTAGCATTTTGAGCCAAATCTTGAACATTCACTTCATCAATATCTCTAATTCTTTCCATAACAATCTACATGTACTCAAAAGATGCTCAAATATTTGCCTATCCATATTTTGAATCTTCAATTATTATCATTAGATTCACTTCTAGAAGCACGAGACCACTCCCGTAATTTACCCTTTAAAGCTTGGAATTTCTTTTTTGCATAAGTCATGGCATTATCTCTTGTTACCACATCTAATTAACAAGAATCTACTACCACCCTGTCAAAACAATTTAGCATGAACCATGAATGAAATAACCAAAAAAGAGTTGGAACATAGCCCACAACCAACTCCGGTAGCATAATTGGCCTATGATCAAAAAGGTGTCGATCAAGAATGATACCCGATAGCGCTGGTAACCAAGTCATTAAACCTTTTGAAACCAAAAACCTATCCAAATTACTTATTTTGGCCTCATCCTTTTTGCCTATGTAAACGTATAGCCACCGAGAGAAACTTTTATCAAGCCTAACAAAAAAAATAAAAGAATTAAAAAGAGCAGCTCTTTGCTTATTAAAAACCAAACCACGTCTCTTAGAAGGCATACAGACCTCATTAGAATCGCCCATAAGAAGCACTTCTCCTTTCCATCTATCAAACACTCTATGCAAGTAATCCCATAATAACTGTTTTACTTAAATTTCATGAGGAGCATAAACACCTACCATTAACATTCCATCCCCTGTGAACTTTCATATGCCTTCGATCATTACAAAGTAGTCAGAAATAGTTACATGTGATTTAACAAAAACCTAACAATCCCAGACACACAACACCCCACCTAAATTTCCAATAGCTGAACTAAATGCATAATCAAATGACAAGCTGCCCAGAGACTTTAAACTACACCTTCATCCACCAAATTATTAGAATACTTACAAATTAACTCCTTTACTTATTATTTTCGCCTTATGACCCAACCCTTAAATGTTTAGAGATAACAGATTCATTGCTTATTCAAAACATCTCCTTCTTTGTCTAGCTACCAGCTCTTCTATATTATGAAGACAACCTTCCATGGAGAAACCCATTGCTTTCCTAAATTCTACAAAATCATTTAGTTTTTCCAACAAGGACGATTCAACTCATATTTGTTTACCACTCTCCAATGAGCATGACACAAAACTTTTAGATATCTCGACCCTTGTTTCTGACTTGTCTATAGATTATTTCCCCTCATCAGACCTAGACATCCAGAGCTAAGATACCGGCTTAAACGTCTCATCAAAACCTCCCTCTTTTCCCTCTTTGTCGACACTGTTATCCACCTCTCCCGTTTTTTGTTCCATCTCTACATCATTCGTAAAGGCCGGTGGATGTGAAGGATCATGACAGACCACTTATTCAATCTCCTTTTGATCCCGATTCTAGTTTAGTATATCATTAATACCAAATGGGTCATCTGTATCATTCCTCTCTAATTAATATTTAGCATTCATTATTTCTTCATTTTGCATATCCTTCACATGTTCTCCATTTCCTTGAATACGTGAGCATATAATCCGTATAAGGCAATGAGTCTTCACTACCTTCGGATTCCACATGAGTGCCTGATTTACTCGCATCTTCAATGAACCCAGGATTCCAACCAATGATTTCCATAGCTCTTGGGCCATAAACATTACCTTTAATAATGATTTTTAAAGAATCCATTATAAACTCTTTCATTTTCATTTTCAAACACAATCGTTTACGCCATAAATTGTTATAATTAGGGTTTTCAATATACAACAATTCACCCCATCGTCCCGCTAATTTCGTGAACTTTTTTTGAGTCCACGCAACTGAACGTAACCCTTCTATGTCTACCCACACCACTCTTTCATCTACTTTAAATTCAGCATACCACTCTTTTTTAATAGTATCCTTCATGCACTTGAGACTTATCATGTGCTTGCATGTCTAGGAATTCCAACGAGACCCAAAAACCTCCCAAATACCTAATCATCATGCCTTTGAAACCTTCATTCCTACATAGAACTCGAAGGTTTGGCAATGATTCAAAATCTTTTACCTTTGCTACCAGAGTTAACTCTAGATTTTTATCTATGAGACATTCATCAGCAATCATCATAACCAGTTTGTTTGTCTCATATTCCCCGACCTGGTTAGATATTATAGATTTTATTTTTTGCCACTGAGGCATATGATCGATTCATGTGAGCTGCTAACAGAATCTCTTTAGCCATATACGCCTTCTGTCTATGATTGCCCACCCCAAATGGTTTCTAACCCCTTTGATACTTAGCTATGTTAAACCACAACTGAAACCTTCCAACCTTAATTGTGTGCAAATTGTCAATTAACAATTCTAGGTTAACCTCCTTACCGTACCAAATGAAAGCAAAAAGCCTACCCTCTTTCTATAACCTAGAGGGAATAAAAGTGTCCACAACCTTTCCATATCGCGAATAGATATCCCAAAGTTGTTGAGCATTAAATCCGGATGGAAAATTCGCAACGTAAATGCAGTGTGTTACCTATGATTTTTGCCTCGTTGATCCCCTTTCCGCCATCGCCATAGGGATTCCCTTTTATTGATTGGATGTGGTAGATTCATGATGTGTATAGATGATCGGGATTCGATGGTTTTGGTAGGGATTAGTGGTGGGTAGGGTTGTAAATAGTGATGGATGGGGTTTAGTTAAAGTAGGTGGTGGCCGGAGATGAATATCCATATTTTGTGTTCTTCATGTTGGGTTTTATAATTAAATTAACCATTTAATCATCACGAGTACGCAATGAAATAAATAAACACGTATAGAATATGTAATTAACAATGGTTCAAGATGTGTATACCTTTTAGCAATCTAACGAACACAATCTTCAATATACGTATGTGTATAAAACTAATACCACGCGAAACCACTAAAGATCTAAAGTAAGATCTCTCTACTTCAACACACACAAAACGTTCTTAAGCAAACAATTAAGTATGCTAGTACTAGTAGTGATAAAGCAATCCAAACACCTTTGACTCTTGAATCAATCAACACAAAAACCCTTTGAGGGTTGTTTGGGTCAATCCCAAACCAAAACCCTTAAGGGTGTTTGGTTTAATCGCACGAGCTAAGAGGGAAAGAGAGAGGAGAGAATTTTAGGGTTATTGTTTTTCAAGTTATGCCAATAATGATCCCCTAGATCTCTTTATATAGGCATGTGATGTGTCTTTGTGTGGTGTTATTAAATTATGATTTAAGTTTTAAATTTATATTTTGCCGACTTAACCAAAAACAACACTTTAACGGGTAGTGTATCCAGTCGGTAATCTTTCAATTTATTAATACTTTAGTTTTTCTAATCTAAGTTAGTCTAATCTATGCTAAACCAAACGACCCTAAATGGGGACGTTTTAACATAACATGTGTTCCATTTATTTAATCAAGAAATGCATTTAGGTCCCACAACGAATCGTAAACCAACAACCTTTACACATTTGGAAAGACATTTGTTTCAAATTTAAAGACATTGTTTTAAAACAACATTAAGAAATTGTTTTGAAATGCACAGGAAACACATAAGTAGTCTTTCACCAAATACATCAACACGCACGACTCATCCACACCATCGTTACTCTTTCATCATTGGTTACCCGGGGATAAAATATTTTTTTTGTTTAAAAAGGTCAAACAAAAATTGTTGAGTGAAATTCATAGAGTTTTAAAAATCAATATAGTAAATAATCTTGGAACACATAAGTAGTTCTCGGGTAAAACAATGCAACGAATGCAAGTTAACATCTTTTTTCTTTCACGACGATTCAGCTAATGACACAAACGTTAACCAATACATATTTCATTTCATATGCAATTTGACCCATAACAAGGTTTTATGTCATATACTACTACTTCTACATACAAAACGTCCGTTTGACAGGGTATTCACAAGGATTCTTTCCGGGATCGGGGTTGTGCAAACCCAATGATCTATTTAATGCATTTACATTCAACTCTCAAGGCGATTAACGGTTCATTGAAATAAGGGACACTTCGACAATAGCAACAATATGCGGAAAATACAATCTCATAATCGGGTCCAGCAGACCATAAAATCATATGTGCTCGATTTATAAAACAAACATGTATCCCCCTTGATGGGTTTATAAAACAATCAAAAGATTAAATGCGAGCTTGAACTCTACCTTAAGTAATAGATTCCTATTCAATGCAAATCAACATGCGCATAATATCTGTACGTCTCAACCGCGACACTATATATTACATATATAGCGGTGGACCGTGGACTATATGCTTATATATTCATAAATTGCATACGCTTGCATCTATATTTATATAACTAATACGTATATATAATCATATTACTACATACTCCGAAGTGAGACGCAAATCTTTTTACTTCGACGTATAGCAATAATTAAAGTTTAATATATGTTTCTATTTTAGAAACGTGTCGTAAGTAAGGATAATATAATCCAAACATATTATTTCATCTTAATTAACTAATTTTTACAAACCCATATGTCTCTTTATAACCCATTTTCTCTAATAGTATACGCCAGTTTAACTTTCAAATAAGTCAAAACTTCGTAGTTGACTTTTATACCAAAAATTACCAAACTTGACTTAGTCGTAAAACGTTCGTTATTAAGAGTTACGTGACGAGCCACCTAGCGAAACGTAGCTAAAGGCGAACTCTATCACTTTTCTTAATCAAAAATTTCTCGACTCGCTACGGGTCGGTCAATACGTTTTGGTCAAAACATAGTCAAACTCAAAAACTACTTATAAATGACATTTTTGACTTATAAAACACATTCTAAACATGTTTAAACTAGCCTTTTACATATTACTAAAAACCATTTAAACTTAATCAATGACCAAATATAATTTCAATAATTTCCGCACTTGAATCATTATAGCACCGATCCTAATAAGACAACAATATCATCAAATAACCTCATAAAAAATGTAAACAACAATTCTCACAAAGCTATAACAAAAATCGATTTTGGTTTCTGCTATTTTTTTCTTTCCAACCCCCCCCCGATCCTTTTTCCACACCCTACCACCTCGGGTTCGAATATCGGACGAAACTCCAAACTCAAACCAAACCTTTTTCGCACAATCAAACATCTAGCAAACACACCTGTCTAGCAACTAATAATCCTTCCTTTTAGATCAAAATCCATGAAACTCAACCAAAATTTCAAACTTTCAAAATACTCATGCATGGGGATTTTATTAGTGGGTATGTAGGCTTTTTTAAGAGGATTAAGAATATCTATTTAGATTTATTGCATGTCAGAAATCATTGGATTTAGTGGTGGTGTTGTGGTGGCGGTCGATAATAGGTGGGAGAGGAATCAGGCAAGAACAAATTTTTGTAAAAGAAATATAATGAGTGTATGATGTTGTTTATATAGAAAACAAGTTTAGGCTTTTAACATTTTAGTCCCTCTATCGATATTTTTAGTCCTTCGATTTTTTAGTAACGTTATTTATTCGTCATTAAAACCGACCAAAGACTCGGGTCACACCACATTCATAAATATTTTTATTCCGTCCCACTAAATTTACTTTAAAACATTTAATAAAACGTTAAATCACGTAAAACGCGACCTTTAAACATGGTTTTTACAAAAACTCGAAGAAAAACCATAAAATACAAAAATAAAATGATCACGCTCTCGGAGCAAAATATAAATTTTTCTAACTTTCTCAGACGCTAAAAAAAAAAAAATCAGATAAAAACTCTTATGGCCTTGTAATTTCCAATATATATGGAAATTTCACCAAACCTATATTGTATAAACGACTAATATCAATTATGTAGTTAATATATTATCATACGCTCGAGATAAACGTTGGACCTGAACTCGGGTTGTTAATTCTCCCTACCTTTAGGGAGGTAGTCACAGTGCTCAGTCGACTTATTTGTTCTTCCTCGCTTCAACATACTGTAAAGAGATGCAGGTACTTATTTCAATCTGATCCTCACGCTCATAAGTATATTCTGGACCTAATTTGCGATATTCCAACAAACTTTAAACGATAGGTATCAGACTTTTCTTAAGTCGCCTTAAACTTCTCGATCACACAATTTCCCGGCTATTCAATCATTTGCAACTTATTTCATCAATTGAATCTCATCCATCGGAAAAACAATGTAACCTTCCGCTAACATTTCTTGAGATTTAAACATGAAACGTGTTATAATCCCTTTGACTCTTCAGTTACACTCCAACGTATAGCACATGAAAATCTAGCAGAATCTTTAATGGCCCATTGTATGCGGACTCATAGGACTTTGTCTGCTTGTCGCGCAAAACGCAGCAACACTCCCTTCCTATGGTGATACTGAGCAGTACTCTATCCTCGACTTCAAATTTAATGGCTCTAGATCTTATCATCCCGGTGCTTTTCTGGCGGGATACGAGCAGTCAGACAAGCGGTTCTTAATCTGAAATGATCTTCTCCGTCGTTTCCCGAATCAATTATGGGACACGGTGAGTTGGCTATCTACTAACCTTACTCCAACTCATACTCTGTGATATACATTTCTGTCTGTAACAAAGCCCATATGGTGCAGCCCCTTAATATCACTGCGTGATATACTATTGTTGTAGAGAACAATCGACCAAATGGTAATATGCGATCCTAACTACTTCCAAAGTCGTTCACATAGGCAGGCATACATTATCTTAAGTGTTTGTTTTGACCTGTTTGCTTTGATCCATTCATTTGAGGGTGATAAGCTGGTACTCTATATCGATATTTTGTCCCTAACGCGGCTATCTAAAACGCGATTTTCTCAAATTTAGACGTAAAATGCTTTCTTTTATCCTGAAAGATTGAAATTAGAACATCATGCCTACACACAATTTCCTTACAAAATAAAGTGCGTGAGTTTCTTCGTGGCTATTCACGTATTCTTACCATTGGTAGGAAAATGAGCTAATTTTTGGTCTGTCAATTCGTCAATGACCCATATCGTGTCAGACCACTCGGCCGTTTCTTGGCAGTCTACTACAGAAAATCCATAGTCGATCCTTTCCCTTTTTCCAATCAGGAACTTCAGGTTGTTGCCATGTCACCCAGTACGGTTTCTAATGCTCAGCTTTAATCCTTCGCACTAAGTCTAACACTTACACTTACTAACATACGTGGCAATATCAGCTTTCATATTCGGCCACCAATACAACAGCTTCAAATCTTGATACATCTTGTTCGATCCCGGATGGATAGAATACTTGGACTAAATCCCTCAATCCACCGAATCGCGGCAACCAAACACGATTTCCAAAACAACGCGTTCCATCGGGGCGAAACTCGAATATTTGCTTAATCAATCTCCCCAAATTTTCGGCCTTCACATTCTTCTTCTTCATCGCTTCCTTTTGAGCTTCAAGGATTTGCTTAGGTAGATCGTTGCGAACAGTCATCATCAAAGCTCGAACACGCAATGGCTTAATCCTTTCCTTCCGACTTAAGGCGTCAGCCACTACATTCGCTTTTCCAGGATGATAACGAATCTCACAATCATAATCACTTAACAAATCAATCCAGCGATGTTGTCTCATGTTAAGCTCTTTCTAATTCAGAATATATTTGAAGCTTTGATGATTGGTGAACACCACACACTACGTTCCATACAAATAATGTCTCCACAACCTAAGAGCAAAAACAACGGCTCCCAACTCCAAATCATGAATAGTGTAATTCTCTTCGTGAGTCTTCAATTGTCGGGAAGCATACGCTATCACCTTTTCCCGTTGCATCAACACGGCTCCATAACCCTTAAGTGACGCATCGCAATAAACCACGAAATCTTCCGTTCCTTCGGGCAACGCTAAGATCGGTGCACTACATAACTTTTGTTTCAGCAACTAGAAAGCTTCCTTTTCTTCCTTACCCTATTCATATTTCTTATCTTTCTGAGTCAACTTAGTCAGAGGCTTGGAAATCATAGAAAAACCCTCAATAAACCTTCGATAGTAACCATCCAATCCTAAAAATTGTCTCACTTAAGTTGGCGTCGTCGGTGCAGCCCAATTCCTAATGGCTTCGATCTTTGCAGGATCAACATGAACACCATTACGATCAATCACGTGACCAAGGAATTGTACCGAATCCAACCAAAAGTCACACTTAGAAAATTTGGCATACAATCTCTCCTTCTTAAGCAACTCTAAAATAATCTTCAAATGCTTTCCATGTTCTTCTTCATCCTTGGAATAAACCAAAATATCATCGATGAACACAATGACGAACTTATCAAGATATGGCTTGCATACTCGGTTCATCAAGTCCATAAACACAGCAGGCGCATTTGTCAGTCCAAACGGCATCACTTGGAACTCAAAGTGACCATACCGAGTTCTAAATGCAGTAATTGGAATGTCCTCTTCTTTAATGCGAAGCTGGTGATATCCTGATCGCAGATCGATCTTAGAATACACGCTCGAACCTTGAAGTTGATCAAATAAATCATCGATTCTCGGGAGAGGATAACGATTCTTGACAGTCAACTTGTTCAATTCGCGGTAATCAATACACATTCGAAAAGACCCATCTTTCTTTTTCACGAACAACACCGGTGCTCCCCACGGTGATGAACTCGGACGAATAAATCCTTTCTCCAACAGCTCTTGCAATTGCTCTGACAATATCCCTCTTCTCAAATAGTGCCAAATGATAACGGTGCATGTGCAACAGTGCACCCCCGGTACCAGATCCAATTCAAAATTCTACTTGCCGCATGCAGTGGTAGTTTCGGCAGAATCATCAAAACAACTCAGGAAAAGTCACGAATTACAGGCAAACTGTCTTCCAAATCGCTTTCTCCATTCGGTTTCTTTCTCAGTCACATGTGCCAAAAATCAAAATGACAACCTCCTATCAATATACTTATGGCTCTAATACAAGATATGACCTTTAGAGATCCGACTACCTTTGTCACTTTTGACTGTCAACGTCTCGTTCCCGTAAGGTATATGAACAACCTTCTCACCACAAATGATAACGGCATCGTGCTTGACAAGCCAATCCATACCAATTATAACGTCGAACGTACCAAGCTCAATCGGCATGAGATCGATTTCAAAAAGATGGTTCACTAAATTCAAAGTGCAACCTTTTAAAACAGTGTTCGTACTAACTATCCTTCCATCGGCTAACTCTACCTCGTAACTGGTATCTATTTTAACCGGATCGATATCAAGCATGGAACTAAATCTAGTGTCCACAAAACTCCTATCGGAACCCGAATCAAATAAAACAGAAGCATAGCGGTTATTGAGTAGAAACGTACCCGTAACCACATTCGGACCTTGCGGCTCAGCATCCTTAATCGCATAAGCTCGGCCACGAGCTTCTCCAACTTCCTCTTGCTTGACCTTCTTTGGGCATCGGTTCCTCGTATGACCTTGCTCACCACAATCATAACAAGTCCAAATGGGCTGAGCGTTTGCACCCGTGGCAACATTATTTTCCTTGTAATACCCGCTTTGTGCCAAACTTCACACTTGTGCACCTTGATCGTATATTGACCAACATGGCAGTAAAACAACGTTCAACAGACACAAGAAGTAATGCCAGAATGACACACTTTCCCTTCATTTTCTAGTAGTAGTCATAGCTCCCGTGCTCTCTTGCTTTTGATTATTCTGCGAAGATTGACGTGAGTTATCCTTGTGGACTGTTCCCACTTTGAAAGTTCTCCCACTTTCGCTTATTTCCTTCAAGAATCCTTTCATTCCTAGCTTGCAACTTTTGTTCCATCAACTTATGTGCCATACGCACAGCTTCATTCAAATTGGTAGGCTTAGAAGAAGTAACTTCACCCTTGATGTTATCAGACAATCCTCGGATGTAAGCATCAATTTTCACACTTTCCGGCTCGACCATTCTTGGACACATCAAAGCTAACTCATTAAATCTTTGAGTATAAGCCACCATGTTATACTCCTTGACCTTCAGGTTCCACAACTCGTTTTCCATTCTTTGCAGTTCTTCAGCAGGACAAAACTTTGTTGTCATCAATTTCTTCATCCAGTCCCACCCCCTTTGGTTAGTCAACATCTATTCCCAAAATTCCGACTTTAGATTTCCACCAAGTCAGTGCAGGTCCCTCAGAGCAGTGTAGCAGCAACAAACTTAACTTTCTTATCTTCCGCACACTCGCTTATCCCAAAAGTCATTTCTGTTTTCTCAAACCATCTCCTAAGCTCAACAGCTCCTTCGGTACCACAGAAATTATCAGGGTTACACTTCATGAATCCAGCAAAAGTGCATTCTCGAACAACAGGTGCGGTAACTTGACCCCTAGCTTGTCCAGATCCACTAGCATTATTCCCGGCATTCGCTTGTCTTGCCCGCTCAGCAGCGATAGCGGCATCGACACTTTCTTTGATCATTCGCCGAACGGCAGCTTGAGTCAAAGGTGCAGACTTTGGAGCGTGGTTCTGTTTACGTAACACAGAAAACTACTTATAAATCATCATAACATGATAAACTTATAAATAACAGGTATAAAAGACAAATCAATTCACAACCACAACACACAACATCAAGTAGTAATCAAAAGATAGTCATTCATTATTCATCACAAAAGAGTTAATACATAGTTGCATTGTGTCACAAAATGATACAAATCGTTACAACCAATAGCATCAAGTCTACTAACTGAGGATTCAGTTTAGTGATTACACAATAAAGATACTACTAATGAAACTAAACTACTAAGAGTCACGAGGGGATCCCCGCGGCTCAGATGATGGACTCTCCTCATCTTCAACCAGAACATCGATAGCCTCATTTGGTCTTTCTTCAAACACAACTCCCCTACGAATCATCTCTCGGTAGAACTCATGAGCTTGAACTCTAGTCCAATAGAGATCTCTCTCGACCCGTTCGTTCTGCATACGAAGAAGTGTGTTGCTAAACCTTGCTTCTTCCAGTTCCTTCTTCAACTTCTTACACTCAGCACTTTCTTTAGCATTACCAAGCTTTCTAACTAGATTTTCCATTGCAGCCGCTCTTTCTTTCATACTAGATCGCACTTCATTACCCAAATCCAAAATCAACCTACCGTAATACTTATCTTTTGCCTTCCCCTTCTTTTCGACCAATGCATGCGCCGTCTCGCGACCACACAGTTGTCTTGAAAGAAACAATGAAAGTTGAAGAGTCGTTGAATGTAACTTTTGATGAAACTCCTCCCCCGCCTAAAACATAACCATTAGAAGATGATGAGTTAGTCGAAGAATAAGCTATTGAGGTTAGTAAAACAAAACCCATAGGCAATGATCTTGAAGACATCTCATTAAAAAATAATCAAATTATAAATATTAAAGAATCAAAACTCGATCCCCTATAAAAACGTTGTTGGTAATCTAAATAAAAGAACTCTTAGGTCGCAAGCTCAAGACAAGAGCAAGTTCTTTTGCTTTTTAATTCCACATAGAACCTAAAAATAAAATGAGGGATTAAAGAGATTAAATTGGGTAATTGCCATGCAAGAGGAACTAAAACCAATTTAAAAAACAAATTGATGTTTTGGGGAACTAGTCCCGAAAATCCACCATGGATATGAACATTATAGGGAAACAAATTGTTATATAGAAATTAAACTCTATGAAATCTGTGTCGTAACTAAAAACAAAGCTAGGTTAGTCGCCCAAGGTTATAATCAACAAGAAAGAATTGATTATGACAAAACATATGCACTTGTAGCTAGACTAGATTCCATAAGAATACTTTTGGCTTATGCTTGCGCACTAGACTTTAAGTTATACCAAATAGATGTGAAGAGTGCATTCCTTACCGGTTTTATCAATGAGGAGGTTTACGTGGCACAACCTTCGGGATTCATTGACTTCGCAAAACCTAATTATGTCTATAAACTTAAGAAAGCTCTTTATGGTCTAAAACAAGCCCCAAAAGCTTGGTACGATCGATTAAAAGCTTTTCTTATTAAACATAATTACTCCATGGGAATGGTAGATAACACACTGTTCACTAAAATGAAAGACTCCAATCTCATTATTGTCCAAATATATGTTGATGACATTATATTCGGATCAACTTGTCAAGAAATGTGTGATGACTTTGCCAAGATCATGCATGATGAGTTTGAAATGAGTATGATGGGGGAACTAAATTTCTTAGGATTACAAATAAAACAATTAGATGATGGAATATTTTTTAATCAATCAAAATATATTAAGGAAATGCTTAAGAAATTTAAGTACGTAGAAGACTCTTAAGCCAATAAAGACCCCTATGTCTACGGAAACCAAACTCACGAGAGACGAAGAAGGTGAGTCCGTAGATAATACCAAATATAGAGGCATGATAGTATTTATTATACCTTAACGGCAATGTAACCCTATTATCATGTTTTAGTGTTTGCCTTTGTGGCCCGCCTTTCAAGAGTATCCCAAAACCTTTCATCCTAGAAGCGGTTTAAACCGTAACATCTGAAACATTACAGGCACAACGCATTTAGGATTATGTAACCTAAAGGGATCCGTCATAGAAAAAAATAGTGTATGCAGATTTCGGCATCATGTCCGGGTGATATACGTAGATCGCTAGAGCACTAGTGGTTTTACATGATTAAGGATGTTAGTCCCTAACATCTTGGTTTTCGGAAGAAGCAAACCGCTCATGAGCCATCCTCCCCCAACCGAAGCGGAATACGTAAGCCGCCAGAAAGGGCTGTTAAACAAGCTCTATGGATGAAACAAGCTCTCATAGACTATGAAGTTAGGTTAGATGACATTCTAATAATGTGTGATAACAAAAGGGCTATAGACTTAAGTAAGAATCCCCGTTTAACACTCACGAACAAAACACATTGAGATTCGCCATCACTTCCTTCGCGATAATGTTTAAAAAGGGAATATCTCTATAGAAAAGGTCTCCCCCCCCCCCCAAATTTTAAAGAAATCCGGAAAGAAACATAGCCGATATTCTAACTAAACCAGTTAAACGTGAGCCATTTAACTACTTACGTCTAGGTCTAGGAATGATGGAACAAATTGATTAAGTTTTCGGCATAATAAAGAAATGATAATCATCAATGAACCATTTGTTAAAAATCTAAGAAATTTTTTTAACAGGGGGTGGCCCCTTTAATTCATAAAGGGCAGCCCCCTTAAATGTTAAATGGACCATACCAGAACATAAGGGGACACACACCACCTGACTGAACCAATTTTTTTCTCTCGTTCTAGTTTTTATTTTAACACAACCAAAATCACAAGATTGGGAAAAATCTAAAAGCAAACTTTTACAAATTCTCCTATTCAAATGCATATATCATTATACATATAACAATAAACACCAATCTATTATTTTACCAAAAAGTCTTTCTCACAACTAAGGAGCACAATGAAAATCAATTTTCACATATTTATTGAGATATGCTAAAAACATTTTTCAGACAAATGCATATTGTTCATCTACATGGTTGTCAAAAGTATATAATCTAATAAATAGTTTTTCGACAATCTAATGTTAAAAAAAACAAAAAGAAAAAAAAAATAGATCAAAATTAAAAGTAAAGGAGAACTTGAAAATATTTCTTAGGTTTTACATGACTTTAGGTCGAAAATAATCGCTACTCCACATTTGTCGCACTTAGGCACACACTAGGATTTGCACAAAAGTTTGGTTCGTTTTTAACTTAACCCCTTTATCAAGGAAAATTCTTTGTGTATTATATCTAGTTACTATTTCATATGTTCTTCACCCTTATGATCTTCAATTCATATATGAGTATATGCCAAAAATTATGTGAAATAGGTTATCCTACATCTTGTCATACATATGTAGAATGTTGAATGCTTAAGTGCTATGTGCTAAAAATCTTAATTGCCATAAAAGGATGGACTTGCTACAAATTAACCACCAAAATAGAAACCCTCACACAAAATTTTTGAGAAAAAATCAAATTTTTAGAATCTGGAAAAAAAAAATTGCCCCCAGATAGAGGGGCGGCCCCCCTTATTCATAAAGGGCGTCCCCCATAAATTTAAGGGGACTGGCCTAGCAAACACGGTTAAAACCATTACTTTTCCGTCCCCTTTAACCAAATGCCCTTTAGACTTAGCTACTAGTTCCCTAAATTCACAAAACATTTCTTGGATTTGATCATATTAAATGTTATTCTTTTCTTCCCAATTTAAACCCTTTTTCCTTACTATAAAATACTTCTTACCATCTTCATCACAATCATCCTCAACCAATGACATCTTACAAAACAAACTACATCCAAACTCATCAAGGTACCAAAAAGAGTGGGAAAGCCACATTTGGGAGGAAGAAACTAAACCCTTGTAACACATCCAATAGGCTCAATGTAAACTTACCTACACCAATGCCAAAACCACTCACTCAACCATCTCAAGAAAACAATCACCCCAATCAAGCATTACCAAATCCTTACATCAAGAACACTACCACATCACCACAAGGTGTCTCACATCCTCCATTTCCCATCTCACCCATCAATTCACATGTTACTCACACTCAAGCTTCATCTCAAAGTGACAACCAAACTCCTTACATTAAGGACACTCCCACATCACAACAAGTTGTCTCACATCCTCCACTTCCCATCTCACCCATCAACTCACATGAAACTCACACTCAAGTTCCACCTCAAAGTGACAACCAAACTCAACACACATCACCTCCATCTCCAAGTAGAGAAAGCCTAGTTGATGACATTAATCAACTACAAGACCTATCAAACCTCTTAGCCATGCATCTCTCTCAACAACATTCCCTCATCACCTTACTCTCCAAACCTACCACACACTCTCAACATGAACCAAGTTGAAACCCATGTTGGGTATTGCCCTTGTTGCATCTTCACCCAAAAACAATTCCTTGCTTTAAGTGAGGATATCAATTGGATTGAATTCCTCCTCACTCGACCACATCCACCTCTTAGAGTTCAAAGAGATTACCCTTCCACAACCGCCTCCGCTCCAAACTCTCCATCAACAACCAACTAACTTTGTAATATGCCTACAAATAATCGTCAAACCCTTTTGTGTCGCAAGCAAGTCAAAAAATCCTTCTATGGCTATTTCGTATTTCTTTTATGATTTAATTAAATGCCTTCAAAAGCAATATTTGTTTTTCTATTTATGTATGCTTGTTTATTGATCACCACATATTGTCCTAAATGAAAGAAGGCATATTTTGCTTTGATGTTTGCATGCACTTGTCGATATTTTTCTTCCTTCTTAGCTACATGTAAGAAATTTTTGTATTGTTCTAAACTCGTTTTTGTAGCCAAGAAACCAAAAGCTCGATTCCTTTGGTGCCCTCGAACGAGAGGAGCACACATCAAGGGGAGCCATTATTGCCGTCAATCTAACCTATCCCCCCCCCCAAGCAATTCTCTGACGATGTTTTTTGATTCTACAAAAGAGGAAAGAAATGATATGAAACTCTCTAATACATGTTTAAAAATAAGTTTACATTTAAATGAGTTATGAAAAACTATAATCATCAAAAAGGGTGAGATTGTTGACAAGATTAATCCTAAAAACATTATTAATATTTTCCACATCTTAACGATTTGATAATCATAAAATCTAAAAATGTTCAATGTAAAATTAAAGGCAAACAAGTAATTAGTATTAAATTTTCATTACGATAATTATATCACATAAAGGTAGAAATATATAAATACTTAATGCATTTTATGATCAAAGAAATTTTTATTCAACCTCAAACTTTTATAAAATGTTGTAAACATTTTTATAAACATTACAAAACATTTTCTACAATTAAAAGAAATGTTTTATTCAAAATAAACATTTTGAAATTCAAATTTTCGGACCTAAAACGACTAGAAAAGTTTCAGAAAATTCCCCCTACACAAAAGACAAACTGGGGAGGCCCCTAGTCAAGGCTGCCTCCCTTTAAATACACGTGCGGCCCCCTTAATTTAAGTGACCGCCCTAGGTAAGAAACGCTCCCCGAACGCAGTTTGTCCTATAAATACTGGACTTTTCCCCACTATTTTCTCACCTTTTGCACTCATTCTTTCTGCCCAAAACAGCCCATATATCCTCTCTAAAATCCTTTGATCATTTAATCATAAAGCTTTGTTTCCAAGTGATCCAAGCTCAATTCCTCAAGTGCAAGAGAAGAATACTTTCATCATCAAGTGAAGAAGTATTACACCTTTTTGTGTTGTTGCAATCTTATTGCATCCATATCATAACTTGTAAATCTTTTGTAAATTTTGTAAAGTTGTGTAGTTGCTAGATCTTAGCGAACTTTGTAAGTATAGTTAGTCGTGGTGATCATTTACCAAGTAGTGCTAGATAGTTGAAGTGAAGTCTTGAAGTTGTGAAGAAGTCTTGAAGTTGTGAAGAAGTTGTGAAGTTGTGAAGTCGTGAACAAGTAGTGAAGTCGTGTAGTGATAGATTGGTTCTAGCTAAGATTAGAACTCGACATTTAGCATTGTGTCGTAAATCGGTGTAAGCAACATTGTGTACGATTTTCTCCGCCATAAGGGAGCTTGTTGACATAGTGAAGAAAACTCTTGAGTTAGGTGCTCGGGGAGTAGAGTAGGGCGAAGAGGTGCTTCGTTACCGAACTACTATAAATCCTCGCATTGTGGTTTAATTTTTCTTACTCTTATCTTTTGTCTTGCATTATTTTCTCATATTATCTTATTAATTGTTCAGATGGGTATATTGTTTATATTGTGCAAGTGTTGAATTCACATAAAGTCGAATCTAGAATTTTTACAAACACTTTAAAACCTAAAATTAAAAAGCGGTAAACTATTCAACCCCCTTCTAGTTTTCCACAGAAAAGCATAATGGAACTTTATATGATGAATAGACCTCATGGTAGAATGATTCTTGCTTCTGTTGAAAAAGGTCCACTTGTT
>BQNB010101936.1:4303-24361 GCA_026074375.1 Tanacetum coccineum
TTCATTTAATCATGTATTACTCCCTAGATTGCTTCTCCTAGTGTTGTTGCTTTGTCACACTTGTGATGATCTATGTAATTATTTCCTAAGTCATGAACGAATTACACGAACCCGCTGTCTATTTAATATTCCGTTGAGGCAAAACACAAAGTAAGGTAGTATGAAGACTATTACCCGGCCCCCAAGAGTATATTAAATGCAATTGAAATATATTAAGAGTGGATCAACCATAAAAGGGGCAAGGTAGTATAAAGACTGTTACCCAATGGTATCCTTTCTACACAATTATGTTTTCCTAGACATATCAACAGCGATACAGACAAAAGCTGGTTTTCTAAGACCTAACATGCATATTCATCATAAGAAGCAACACCACTAAGATCTACATTCTAGGTTTCATACAATCATAAATAAACACAATAGAAGGTTTAGCCAAGCATGTTAAAGATGAAGCAAGAACAATAATGAATCAAACAACACATAGACATATTGAATGATTAAAGATAATCTTGCTTGATTAAAACATGAATTAAAGGAGTTACAATAGGGTTTTAAGGCCCTAAAATCATCCCTAACAACTTCTAAACAAACTAGGGTCCGTCCCTTTACACACTTAAAACCCTAAAAATGGATTTGTATATATAGGAAAATAAATGCGACGGCGTCGCGTTTTAATCGTGACGCCGTCGTGAGTTGAATATTCTAGATCTTGGGCTGGGTCGTGCGAGCTGACGCCATCGTGAAATGTTATAACGACGTCATGGTAGGAATTATGACGGCGTCAGGTGTATTTTGCGACGCCGTCTCTAGCCTCTGAGGAGAAATTCTTGAGATGTTAGTGTAGGTCCGTAGTCTTGTCCGTTTCTTCTCCAAATAAGCCCAAGTCACGTGTATTTCCTCCAAATGCCTTCCAAATGCTAAATACCTGAAAAGGAACGATTAAGTACCAATTTTGGTATAACACCCCCGAATTTACAACGCAGCGGAATACAACATTGGGGTGCTACTTCATAATACAAGTTTACGAGTCACGGTAAACGACTTTAAAAGAAACGTTTACTAATAAAGATTACATTCGATTTTATTAAAAGATCAGAGTTACAAGGTCCTAATAAATTTTATGAAAACTCATTTCTAAGTAAGCCACAACATGACTAAGTTTCTTTGAAAACATTTTTTCGTATGTACAAGTTCACCGAGTCCATGTCCTTCGATATCCACGCTCCGTCCCATCCAAGCTAGCAAGCATATACCTGAGATAAACATGCTAAAATGTCAACAAAATATTAAGTGAATTCATAGAGTTTATAAACAATCATTTTAAACACAAGCATAACAAAATATTTATTTCATAGAACAATCACAACGATGCTAGAGCCACGAACTGAACCTTAACCATGTGCCCAACCTGGAGTGATAGTGTTACACACTCCTAATACTAAATACAATATGTCTTCGTATGCCCTCGCGAGGTACACACGCCAGATAGGTCGTTAGGCCAAAATAGATATATTATTATTGCATAAGCGTTTACCGGTTATCGGTAATTAACGGTCCATGAAGGAAGGGCCACAAAATACCACTCATAGCAACGTTCACATAATAAAATCACATGTGTTCGATTTTCTAAAACAAGCATGTATCTCCCTCACAGGTTTTTAAAACATAAAAAGATTTAAATGCGAGGCTATGAACTCACCGTTAAAGCAAAGAGATCAGAAGTAGATGAATCTTCGGACGAGAGAAAAGTATGCCTAAGCACCACCTAAAAGGCGTGACACGTCTTAGTGTAATAAAAGAAGTCAATACGTAAAAATAATCACATGATCATGAGATATGTCTTCAAGATATGCACGGCATTGCATTACGACTTAACCAAGGTATTTTCATCCCTAAATTGGTATTCAACCTGAGTTTACACTTAATTAGTCATCTACTAAGTTTCACTCATTAATTCTTATTTTACTTATGTGTTTGTATACTTTTTATGATTCAAGAAAAGACGTAAAAATACAATTTTTAGATTTCACCCAACTTCATGGTCTCATAAATCCTAATCTGTAAAGGATTTGAGTCTAGTTTCCAGAATGTAAGGCCTCATTATCTAATTTGCTTCCAATCAATAGGAAATGATATTTTACTCTTAACAACACAAACCAGAAAGTTTTCTTAATTTTAACTACTTACGGAAACGGCCATAAATCCTAAACCATGATAACTATTGAAGTGAATCCACTTGTAGATGTTAGCCTAAAATGTCTACTACAGAAAAATGTTTTTAAACTCAACACTTTAGTACAAAATTCTGGAATTATAGCCCTTTTCCAATCGATGTTCCAGAATTGACTAGTTTCCATAAATCGGCCATATCTCACTCGTCCGGAGGAGATATCGCCCTAGACAACTCGACACAAGTACCTTGAACATATTTATACAACCCTATCAAATAATACATACCTTATTAGGCCAAAATGTTTTTGCAATTAACTCTTTTATGCAGCTGATCTGCAACAGTCCCAGTTTTCCCACCGAACACTAATTTTGGTGTATTTCCCAAACCGTTTATCCGTAAGGGGTAAAACCACTTCTCATGTTTAAGTTAAATGTTTACATATCACCTATAGTTATGCATATTTATATGTTATAGTACAAATTTATGGACTTTTCACCCTAAGAAGTTCAAGACTCGGTTTTTGACTAGTTTTAGTAATTTGACCATAACTCCCTCATCCAGAATCGATACAAAACCATCCAATTCGCTACATGAAGCTTAGAACTATATCTATTCAACCCTGTCATTTAATCACAGGCTCCAAGCCAAAAAATATTAGATATAACCACATTTTGCTACTGACCTCAAAACAGTCCCTAAAAACTACTTCAAAACCCTTCCAAAACTTAACCAAATCATTATCTATTCACTTGAAATGCCACAACACATCTCAATAACATATCTCAATACATCAAAACTTTATGTTCATGATTAAATCAAATCAATGAAGCTATGAACATGCATCCTTATAAAGAGGAAAATTAATCACATGCATTCAAAATAAAATTAAATCAACACAAAAAGGAAACAAGAGGCTTACAAACACAATGGAATAGAAGGAAATCAATCAATATCAAACCCTTATGGGTTTGATATTTGGCCGAGAACATATGGACCAAAGAAAAATCCAAAAATCTTGATTTGTTTCACCAAACTTGTTAGAAACACTAATTATCAACTCCTTGATGATCTTCTTGCACCCAATTAGATAAAAAAACCATAGAATCAAAAATTTATTAAAATTAAGAAATCATCAATCTTGATGCATGATTGATTTTAATTGAAGAGAATGATAGGGTTTGATTTAAGGATGATTTGGAGTAAAAAGGAAGTGATTAATTGGATTTTGACATAAGGAGATGGTGGTTTTACCTTGGTGTCTGTCGAACAAAGAAGAAGAGGGAAGAAGGCCGGTGTTTTTTATCTTGAATGTTAAAATTGTGTGTTGTGTCGTGTGTTTTTATAAAAGGGAAAAAGATAAATGGGTTTGGTTAATGGGTTGGATAAAAGGAGTTAAGTGTGTAAGTTTTGTTTGGTCTCAAATCTTTAAAATTAAGTGGGCTTGTAAACAAATACATGGTGTGTTGGTTTTGGGTATTGGGCCGCCGGATATGGGAAGGAAAAGGGGACTTCGGTCCAAATTTTTGTTAAATATTCTGCGTCTTTTAAATCTCAGGCCCAATTACTTCATTAACGCACTACAAATTATAAAAACATGAATTTAGACTCGGTTCGGCCAAACACAAGTAAAAATTGAAAATGTACTAAAATAAAAATAGTTAAGCTCTCGAGGTTAAAATACGAAGTCGTTGATTTCTTGATCGATAAGACAGATAAATTTAAATTGTACGTTTCACGAGGGTTCTAGAATTGACGATTTTAATAAAAATTAGCTAAAATAATGAAAACGAATTTTTTAAATTTATAAAATAGTCACGAGATTAGAAATAGTAGTGACCTTAAATACGGGGTTTTATAGAAATGAACTTCACTTCATTCAATTTCTTCTCACTCGTCCTCCGTATCACGCTCCACCACAACCAAGCAATGCATCACCAACTCCTCCTTTCTCACCTCCCCACTATTAAACATTCTAACATGTTTATTCTCTCTAAATAATCAACCACCTATCATTTTGCTAAAGCATCTCCTAGAAATCAAGAATCAACTAGTCTAATTTTACTTTAATATTTCTTATGTTATATGCTTATTCTCTAGTCTTGTAATATTCACTCTTCAAGTATGAATTTAATCTATTATGAATGAATGATATCTTATTGTTTTGAGGAATGTGTATGCATTATGACTTATATGGTTGCTTCTTTTCTTTATCCAACATAGCCATATATATATATATATATATATATATATATATATATATATATATATATATATATATACACCACACACACACACACAACACACACATATATATTATATTTTATTATTTATATATATATTATTATATATATAAGTTATGATCAAATAAGAAGTTTTCTTAAAATAAGAAGGATAAGAAGTAACTATAACCGCATATCCGAGATGCACCGACTTAAATTAGATGCATCTCTATAATCTTAGATGCATTATAACGCATCATAATATGTTTTCTAGCTTTTAATTAGATGCATATACGTATATTTGGATTGCATTTTATGTTTTTGTTCATCTACATGTGCTGAAATCATGAAAATCAATTTGCACCATCTACACATCAAATTAACTTTCAAAACTCAAAATGGTGTATCTAAATGAATAGAAATTGCATCTAATGGCAAGTCGTTCCATCTCAAATAATGTGATGTTAGTCAATCTACCACTTCTTATTTAATTTACTTCTCTCTGGATCCATACTACTATATATATATATATATATATATATATATATATATATATATATATATATATATATATATATATATATATATATATATATATATATGTATATATGTATATGTGTGTATATATATATATGTATATGTGTATATATGTATATGTATATATATATATATATATGTATATTTGTCGTAAACATTGCTACTTGTTAGAAATGTTCTCTTGCACTTGTATTTCTTACTTGGTTTTGTAGCAAAATATCGTAAGATCGATCATTTGGTGCCCCAAACGAGGGGGAATAAACATCAAGGGGGTGTCTTGGCATCGTCAAATTCTTTCTCTCTACATCTCGACGATTAACCTTTTTGGATTCGACAAAAAGGAGGAGAAATGGGTTAAAACTCATTAATAACTTGAAAATTTTATTTTTATTTAAAATGACATTATATTTTGTCATCATCAAAAAGGGGAAGATTGTTAATACAAACAATGCTTAAAAACGTTATGTTATATTTTTTGACTTCTCTACATTTTGAAAAGGACAAAATGTAAAAACATTAACAATAAAAATAAGCGTTTACATGTTATTAATCGTAAACTTCTATTTTGTCATATGTCACTTATAAGGTATGGATAAACAAATCATTAAACTTAATTAGTGATCAAGAAAATATTTTTTTCTTCTTAATCCATCACTTTTCTACAAAACTATATTTTTATATAATTATATAAAATAGTGATATGTGCTAAAACACACATCATTTGTACCTCGGAAAATGCTAATAAACGGACTAAAACACTAAAATATGGATAAATATGTTGCAAATATGTTTGTATTGTGTTTTTATGTCTTACAGGTACAAAGGATTGAAAACAAAGCAAAAACGGTAATTTTCGGGTGACTTTCGACGACGTTTTTATGTTTATCGAGGCTCTAACAAAGTCGTTAATATTCCTCGATCACACCATTGGAAAGAACATGAAATTACGAGTCCAATGGTACCAGCCTTTCATATTTGAACCTTTTTATTTTGAACCTTTTTCGTCCCTGATTGGACCTTTTATAATAAATGAACCTGCCTAGCAAATAAAAGGGTTATATATTAATTTTGGTATAATATTATTGAAACGTTGCCTAGCGCAGTTGGTTTCGTTAGGTGTTGCCTTGTTGGTTTATTACTTTTAGTGAAAGTTAGAAGATCCATACCCTATATCATTCTTCATCCTAACCCTTGGTTAAACTCGAATGAGGATGTGATCGAACACACATGTCTATTCCGTTGTTACGGCCATGTATGTGTGATTTAGTTGCCTTGTTGATGTGATACTAATGGTGAAAGATTGTAGAATGATCAACCTTAAGCCTTATAATAAAAACCTATTTTACCTTTATAAACTTGTTACTCCTTAGCTCTAGTGGTGGAGATGTGTATCCTTTCCAAGCTTATGATAGAATACTCGTCACGGCCGAGCAATTGAGCGAATTAATTACATGTTACCACATAGATTAGTTGAGTGATTTGAGTGTTTTCATCTACCTATTTCATGAGGTGTTTGGTTGTGTACTTGTAATAGATCAAATAAATGTTTAAAACGGAAAATTCCTTAGGGATACATTTTTTGTAAACTTCTAAAGGCTACTTGAGGACAAGTAGGATTCAAGTGGGGGGATATTTGATGACATCAAATAACGTCACTTTTATAGCATCATTTATCCCATATAATTAACCCATTTTGTATAATTATTGCAAAGAATTGTTACTTAATCATTTGTATTTGAGAATTGTAGTAATTATGGAGTACTTGGTGAAGATTAGCTAAAAAGCACGCATTCTGGAGCTTAAACGAAGAAATATGAAGAAACTGTCTCTGACATCCTATACGCCGTATCCATCAAGAAAGATACGGCGTATATGTGCCAGCAATTCACTAAAGACCACGAAGGATCAAGATTCAATACGCCCTATCCAGAGGACTTCAATACATCATATTCAAGATATAGTAATAAAATATTCTGGAAGATATCGAACATGGTCACAACTCTAAGAAACCCCTGATACGCCGTATTGACCTCACTCAATACGTTTTATCGACCAAATTCCATACCTTATAAATAGAAAACCTAAAAACGGGTTTTCAGTGTGCTAAATCACATTTTCGATATCTTAACCATAAAAGTCGATTTTTAGAAGAGAAGAATAGCAGAAGATGTCGAGCAACGTAACTTACGGATTAGCTTAAGCGGATTGAACTGATAACTACAAGTAAATGCCCAAGTGTTCTTGGAGGGGACACCTGCGAGGGGCACATATTCATTACTGCCTGGTGTTCTTGGAGGGGACACCTGCGAGGGGTAGATTTTCTTGTCTATCAGTTTCGTTGCCATTTCAATTGCCTCTTGCATTGTCTTAGGCTTTGATGCAACCACACTTCTGTGAATCATGTCGGGCAAACCACCGACATATCTCTCAATCTTATCTAATTTTTCAGGAAACATTCTAACATATAGCAATGCTAGTTCCTAAAAACGTTGGTTGTACCCTATCACGTTGGTACCTTTTACTTTCAAGTTCCACATCTCGACCTCGAGCTTCTTAATCTCGCTCCTCGGGCAGTACTTGTTAGTCATCTTTTTTTCAGATCTGTCCAACTCATTGCATATGTAACATCGTGACCAACAGTCCTAACGTGGGAGTTCCACCACGTTAGAGCACTTCCAAGAAGAGTACAAGTAGAAAACTTGATTTGGTTTTCCATGGAGCAGTTGCTTATACGAAACACAGTTTTCATTTTCTCAAACCATTGAGTCAATTCGACAACTCCTTCAGTGCCCTTGAAATTTAGAGGTTGGCACTTCATGAAGTCTGGGTAAGTGCACTCACGAGAAACTCGTTCTATACTTCTAACACCCGTTCCTGAATTATGGTTGTCATCACCATTCATGCTTCTATCAGCATCACGTGTTGCTAATGCATCGACAACGCCTTGGTCGATCAATGCCTTAAGTTGGGCACTGGTGACAGGTGTGGTGGTGGTAGTCGTGGTTGGTGTTGACCTCGTGGTTCTTTTTGGTGTCATTATCTTCAAAATCAGAGGAGTAATAAAATTAGTCTAGTTCTAAAATTTGCTCCAAAGGTGAAATGTTGCGAGATAATATGTTAAAGTTGTGTAAGAGTTTTTGGACCGTCGCGTTATTCGTAATGTTTTGAGAATGTTCTAGTATTCATATAAATAACCCTTATATAAATAATTTGTAGATTATGTTGTGAAAGAATGTAAACACATCTATGTATATATATACGTAAGACCCTCATAGTAATATACGTACTATAATATGAACACGTATATGAATCATGTAAGCATCTAGTATGACTAACTAATGCAACAAACAATATATGTATGTCCTGTTAAAATCTTTTGAAAATGTGATCGTTGAAAATGGTTATAGTCTAGGTAAGATATGCAACCTAATTCTCTATAACCTTGGCTCTGATTACCAATCTGTAACACCCCCAAAAATGGGTCGCAACAGAATATGTTTCCGGGAGCGTTACTTCATACTACCATTGCTCAAGTCATGAAAGAACGACCTCCAACTGTGTCGTTTGAAAAGAAATCTTGAACTATTTAGACTCCAATGCACATCACATAAGCCAAGCATCTAATTCACCTGAGAAAAACATGCTTAAAAAGTGTCAACATAAAGTTGGTAAGTTCATAGGTTTGTTTAAGTATAAATGTTGAACCAAAGTTCGTAAAGTATGTATGACCATTCCAATCCTTGTATGTTCCCCAAAATGTATATATGAATGTTATAAATCAAAGAGTTGTAAAGTATGCATGACTATTTCAATCCCTAAATAGTCACCAAAATGTTATGTATAGTTGGACCACCATTATTCAAGGTATGTATTGCAAACCTTATTCAAGGCAACGTAAATATTCCTATGTGTATAAAACAATGATTACGATTACTTTAAGTTCATGAAACTGCTGCGTAGACTCATATATATGCCACTTTATTCAAGGCAGAATAATTGTTCGTGTTTGTGTAAATGTTGTGCTCCGACATGCTATAACGTTCGTTTGCCCGATGATAGATAATCACCCGAACGGGGCTGTCACACCCGAATAGATCTATTTTATAACATTCGCGCTCACCCTCCAGGTAATTCACAGTTCAATCCGCTTAAGCTAATCCGTAATCATTTAGGTCAAAGTAACGTATGTATTTGTGACCAAAAATGAAGTCAAGTAATGTGTCCCATAGCGAACTATGTAAATGAGTATGTAAACCAATTTGTAAACGAGTTGTAAAAGAGTATGTAACAAGTTTAAATCAATCATGTAATTGAATTTGTAAACAAGCATGTTCTCACCCCAAAAGTTATAATGTATATGTAAAACCAGTAAAGCGTGAGGCTATAAACTCACCTCGAGTGAATGAATAACAACGTATATCACAGAATAGAAAATGGGCCACTAAAACGCCCGAATGCAACCTAATTCATTATAGGTCGTATGAGTACTAAGCACTTTGATTAACTAATATCATACATAATTCTACATAGCTACATCACCATCTAGTTGCGTTTGTGAAATAACATTTGAATCGCATTTGATAACTAATAATCGTGTAATTGTACTCGTATAATCGAATAAATAGTTTTCAATCGCCTTGTAGAATTTTATTTAATAAATGTTAAGACATGTATAAATATTATGTAAGTGATTCTAAAAATGTTTCGCAAAAATTTATATTAAAAACGAACCAACACTATTCACGTCAGAAAATAGTGCACAAGTATAAAATAGTGCGTATCTTTCTCGTTTTAAGCCCGTTTGGTATGTTCTTTACGTCCACGTTCTCATATTAAGACGATGTATCAAAATACTACATTTTTATATTTTGAGTCCTATGGTGTGTGAACAGTTGTTTTTATTTCATGGGTTTTATAAATTTTTGTTTCGTAAAACTCCGTAAACGTGTAAGTTTATTCGTTTTAACTCGTTTTTTTTTTAAGGTGATACTTTTTTGAGTACGGTCTTCGTAATTAACGTTTTATCTAATTTAATGATGTTTTCTAAATTACATATATCTGATTTGTGAACAGTAACTTTTATTAAAAGGATTTTATTATCGTAAATTTGAGTAATTCATAAGACTTGTTATTGATCAAAATTTATGATTGTTAATGTTTGGATTCCTAAAAATATGTATCGATCTGAGAAAAATAATCATTTATATTATATTTCAGAATTGAATCTTAAAAAATGTATTTACTAAATATAATTTTATAAAGCGTTTATTATCGCGTAATTGTACAATGTCGTATCTTCTTCGTTTTAAATTCCGTTTTTCGAGTTTTTTATCTGCCCCCGATCTTGTAAAAATAGTTAGTATTTATAAAATTATAAAATTAAATATAGTTAACATTCGAATTTGATAGAACCTTTGTGATTTTTGTTTAAAACAGTTTAAACTTGATTTTGTAACTTTCTAGTTTTTGTACATTGTTAAAGTCCATTACAACCCTTAATATCAAATGTCTTACATACTTAAGGTCCTTAGACCATTATTTGTCTAAATATTATACAAGAATCACAAGATTCATAAGTCTACATACTTATTTGTTTATAAACTTTAATAAGTACACTTTTTAGGTAACTTATATATATACTCTTTTTATACATAAACCACACTTGTACAATACTTATACATCCATTCTTACATTATATTAACATTCATATAACATATGTAAAAGCATACCAAAACATAACCAAGTGTAAAAATCCATTTTACAAGTTAAATAAGTTTCCTAGATGGTGATTTACTATATAAACATCATATATGCATAAAATCACAAATGTAAAGAGATTAAGGTTTTTAGATAACCTTAATATGATGTATGGTGATGAACAACAAGATCTAAACCCTTGTTTAGCAAACAAACCCTAGCTATCAACACCTTGAAAACCCTAATTTCAACAAAACCCTAATCTTGAACCTTCTTGCTTTAACACTTGTAAACCTTAAACCAAACCTTCTAAACACCTTAGGATATCTTAGATATGATGTAGGAACACTTGGAAATATGGTAAATAAAATTTGTATGGGATGGGTTTTAGAGTGAGAAGTTGAGCGTGGATATGAAGGAGAAGAAAAGAGGAGAGTTTTTGTTGTTTATACTTTAGCAAATGGAGAGAGTATTTACTTCTACTAGTAAATGCCTTATATACTTCTTGTAACTAGTTGTAAATAAGTCTAGGTTCATATTACACTATGCTTGGACAAGAGGAGGAAATCAAGGAAGAAAATGGTGAAACACTAGTCATAGTTAGTAAGCTTTAATGAGTTGAAATTTGGTACAAGACTTAGCTAGATATTTGAGATATTTTCCTTGTGTTTTTCAAGCCCTATCCGGCCACATGTGTATATATGTAAGTAATTTGTGAATTTTTGGGTATTAGGTATAATTGTGGGTATTTGTTGAAGCGTAGAACAAGTCACTTGTGGCTCCGGGGAATGCCTAAACGTATTTTTCGCAAAAACGTAACACTTTACGCAACCAATAAAAATAAAATGAACAAAGTTAATAATTATTCTCAAAATAATTACTTAACTCTTGCTTGATGTAAACATTTAATTGTTTGATGCCGTTTACATTGAATGATAATTTTTAGCGTACGCGATTTAACTTAACGGTTTCAATTTAAAAGCAAACGCGTACAATACTAAAAGTAAATTGTGAATTTATTGACGACGTACAATGACCCTAAAACACGGGGTGTTATAAAATGTCATTTGGTGAATGGTCCCTGTTGCAACAAAAAGTATAAGAAAAATTGAGTGTAAGAAGTTATAATACAAAGTTTAATAGTATGTTATTATCTAAATCTAAAAGGAGATTAGTTATAAAGTTAGAGCTTGTTTTCTCTTTCATTAAATATAAAAGAATTTTTTGAAGTATTTACTGTAAATACCAAAGGGTTTGTGTCTTAATGGTACTTAGGTGATTGTGTGATGCTTTTCTCAACAAATAGTTGTGGGTTCAAGTTCTCCTTAAGACATTGTGAGATAGATTTGTGGTTTATATAATGTGAGATAGTTACTTGTCATTTTTAAAAAAAACATCTGCTGTAGATGAACATTAAATTAAAAGATGTTAAATGTTATTATTGGAAATAATTAGTTGTAAGAATATATATATCACCCAATAATTAACTACATAGTTCCTATAAGTTCCGCTTACGATTGGTCCCAAAACCATTATGTCAGTGTAAAAGACAAGTTTTGTTACGGGAAAAATATCTCTTCAGGTCTTGGCAAACTAGAGATGTGCCACACCATAAAAATCTCTATTTCGGTTAGGAGTTTACTAAAGTACGTAGTATTAGTACAGATGTGAAATAGTCGTACTAAACAAAGAATTGTTGGAAAAATAGTATTGCAATATGATTTTTTGCAAAGTTTGGACATTATTTAATATATGTTATATATATTTATATTAGCTTGTAGTTTTGCGTTCTCCTTGAAGAGAGCTTCGCGACGAGCTAAAGTATGTCCAAAATAGAGATAATATGAATGAGATATCGTATATCAAAGTGTGGCACTTGAAACACAAAATCTGGAAAATTTATCCTCCTACATCACCCAAGATGGAAAGTGAGGATGGGTTTCTTTTTCCAGAATTTTCTGTAAATCTATTTTAAGAATAGATATAGACTTATTCAAAAAGTCTTATAGAATATTTTGCAAATCTATTTTAAGAATAGATATAGACTTATTAAACAAGTCTTACAGAATATTTACAGAATAATTTTGTGTTATAAAAGATATGAAAAATTTGTATTAGTTTTAACAGATTTGTCTAATTATGGTATATATTTAATCTTGGAAAACAAGACAAGTTTTTCAGTATGAATATAACCATAATTCTCATTCATTTACTACAACCGAAAAACACAGCTCCATAGCAACCAAGTTTCAGCAATCATTTCGATCAGAAATGTACGACTGCTTCCGTGATTTTTCAAGCAAGTTTTTCAGGTCCGGCTGTACAACAGCTTTGGACGTTGTACCCTGGGAAACAGACGGCGAATCTGTTTTAAGTGAATCTTGTTAAACACGAGCCTCGTTCCACGACCTTTTACTGCTTTTGTTTACTTATCGTTATATAGTGTATGTCTTCTGCTTCTACCCCTTTCTGTCTGTTATTTAATTTTTTGTCATTTATTTTCTTTTAATTTATTTATTGAATTATAATTCGATTTATATTAATAAAGTGTACATGTTTCCCTACAATCTTAAAATAGATTATGTGTAATAGAATTAAAAACACTTTTGTTAAATCGGATTAATTATTATTAACAGATTTTATACTTATAAACTGTTTTCTATCAAAACCAGGTTGAGTTTCTTTAGAAATTAGTTTTAATTAAACAGAATTTTAAGTTATAAATTTGGAATTACAGATCTGTAACGATTTTTAAAATTAGTTGATCAGATCAGTTTTTTTTAAAATCAAGATTGAGTTTCTATTAAACTGATCTAGTTGATTCATTAAAACCAAGATTGAGTTTCTTTGAAGCTAATCCAGTACAAGGTTATGAAAATCAGGATTGAATTCTTGGATATCAGTTTATAACAGTTTATTTAACTGTTTGTGTTGATCTTTCGAGATGACAAACACGATTGTGACTAGTCCTGTAAATGTAATTGGTGAGCCAGTTACTAACATGGTTGCAAATCATGACGAATTTAGATTTATTGAAACCAAGTGGAGTTTCTTTGAAACAAATCTTATAAAATATAGTTGATATTTTATTAGATTATTGGAATGGATTCATTGAAACCAAGTGGAGTTTTTTTTGAAACATATCACATAAAATGCAAGTTGTTATTTTATTAGATAATTGTAACATGTTCAATAAAATCAATGAGAGTTTATTTGAAACAAGATATTGATAATTATATAAGTTATTATTATATATTAGATTATATACATCATTTTACTAAATTCGTGGCAGTGTTTGTTTGACTTGTCTAGTTTATTTTTAAACCGAGTCGAGTTTAATTATTAACTAGATATAATTCATGAAAATTTGAAGTTTAAAAGTATATTTATAGAAACCTTGTTGAGTTTCTTTATAATGGATCTACTGAAACCTTGTTGAGTTTCAGTATAGAAATAGATCATGTAAAATAGATCTATTAAGATCTTTTTGATGGAAATTAACAACATCATATTACATATGTGTTTTTGTTAAAACTTTATGTAATAGGTGATATTGTTTAATTGTTTTAATCGAAAGACTTCTTTTAAAACGGTTTTGTATAACGGATCTTACAAAACATTAGTGTTTTAAACAAAAGATGAATTAAAACCGTTTTGTTAAGAAGCACTTGTGATTAAGCATGTTGTTAATAGTACCAAAATTAGTTTCAAACTAATCATGGGATCTCATATTAACAAAATATTTGGAATGTCACGAGTGATATTTAATGGATCTGCTCCTAAACTTATTAAAAGGGAGACCGAGACTCGAGTTATGTGTACATTAGATGCTTTGAAGCATTCAGAAACCTTATGTGCCATAACTATGCGTTATATGGTCTGAATAACATGAAAACTGAGGCTGTGAGGGAATTCAACCTTAGATAATGGTGGATTAGCACTTCGGTATCATGTATATGGTGATAAGAGTTTGATTAACTCTTTTAATGCAGTTGAGAATGGAGAGAACGATTTTTGGGCAACTCTCCAACTGTTAATATCAGAGGAAATGAGATATGATTCACATCTAGAAAAGAGCCTAAGTTAACCAACGCGGTGTACGTGCCGGAGATTCGTAGGAATCTTGTATCCGGATGGTTTCTTAATGAAATTTGGCTTACATCTTGTGTTTGAATCAAATAAAAATTGAGTTAACGAATAACATAATTTGAGTCCGTACGGGCTACGCCTTCTAAATGTTTAAGCTAAATGTATTTTCTAATGGTCATTTCAGTAAAATGAGTATGAATTTAAGCTTATTTGATTGTTTAAATGTATGGCATGGCTGACTCGGACATATTTTAAATTTTAACTCGATTTACAAATTAAAACTTCTGTTGAAGCCAAATTGACAAGATTGTCTTTTCTCTTGGTTGAACGGAAATAACCGAACCCCTTAATATGATTCACATGGTTTTATGTGATTTAGAATTGATACCTACTGAGGTAGAGAATAGCGAGTACTTCATCATATTTGTTGATGGTGGTACAAAATATTGCTATTTATACTTACTTGAGAGTAAGGATATAGACAAGATTGTTCTATATAAATAAGTTGAGAATCAACTTATTATCAAAAACAAGGTGGTTCAAAGTTATATCGAAGGTGAATATGTGTTCCCATTTCTAAATTTATGTGTTAAACTTAAAATAAAACACAAATTTATTGCTCTTGATACTCCAACAAGAGAATTGTTGAAAGAAAAGAATCGTACCTTAGAAGATATGGTTAATGCCATGTTCTTAAGTCTTGGTTTAAGCCATGGCATGTGGGAAAAAGCGATTATATAGGCTACTTATCTTTAGATAAGATCCTTTGTAAAGAAAATAAGATAGTTCTTATGAACTATGAATGAGAAGAAAACTATCTTATAAGTATTTACAAATGTGGGGGGATATCAAGCTAAGATATCTGTATTGAACCCCAAGGTTTAAAAGATTTGACCTGAAACTGTGAATTGCATATTCTTAGTATATGCTCATAACAGTAGTGCTTATGGTTTCTTTGTGTATGTTGATATACACAAGGATACAATAATGGAATAAAGAATTTCTTCCTTCTTTGAAAATATATTTCGTTAAAGGAAATTGGAAAATCATCTAGAATAGATGATGAAGTTGTCTAAGATCAGAGACAACGAGATGATAATGATCTCCAAGATGAGAGACAAGATCAACCCAATGAAGAAGAGGTTGAACCTAGAAGATGCAAAAGGGCAAGAACCGAGAAATCGTTTAGACTCGATTTTGTTTTTTTTATGGTAGAAAATGAACCTACTTCTTATCGAGAAGCGGTAACTTCCTCGGAATGGTTCAATGGAAAGAAGCTATTAAAAGTGAAATAGATTCTATTTTACAAAATCATACTTGGGAGCTCGTAGATTTACTTTTGGGTTGTAAACCACTAGGCTATAAATGGATCTTCAAGAAGAAGATGAAAGCCGATAACACCATTGACAAGTACAAAGCAAGATTGGCAATCTAAAGATTTAGAGATGATACTTGTTATTGCCGCATTATGAAATTGGAAAGTTCATCAAATGAATGTGAAAATGACATTTCTAAACGAGGATTCAGAAAAATTTACTATATATGAACCAACCTGAGGGTTTCATGGCTCCTGGATTAGAGAGCAAAGTTTGTAGGCTTGTTAAGTCATTATATGACTCAAGGAAAGCTCTCAAACAAGGACATCAATTTTCACCATATCATGTAAGAATGTGGATTTGAAATTAATGGATGTATTTGTGATCGATAGTATATATGTACTCTTGTGTTTATACATAGATGGTATAATTATCACTTGAAGTGATAAAAAGATAAACAAATCCACTAATGACCTGTTGGAGTCAAGATTGACATGAACTTCATTAGTTGTTAAATATGGTTCTTGGAACTAAGGTCATGTGAACCAATATGGATTTGTTTTAAAGTCAAAAAAACATTATAAGGACAATATTCTTGAGAGGTTCAATGTGGGGGATTCCGGCCTAGCTAGAATTCAATGACATCTTTTAATCTAAAGATGTTGCCCATTTTGAATACTCAAAGAATATTGGGCATCTTATGTGTTTAATGACGTGCGTCTGACCTGATTTAGAACTTATAGTCAGGTTAATTAGATATACCAGTAATTCAAGTGGGGACCATTTGAATAAGTATTACATGAGTACTATGATTGCATTATGGAAGATATCCGGCTGCTATCAAATGATAGAGTAATGCAAATACGGATTCTTATATATATGAATCTAGATCCACTAGAGCGGATGTATTTACGCTAAGTGGGAAGCTATGTCTTAGAAATCTTGAAAGTATTTCAAACAGACGCTTATAGCTAAATCTATGATGAAATCTGAATTTATCATTTAAGATAAATTTATAAAATATGCGGGATATTTACGTTAATTCGTAAAGGACATACCAAGATGGCGTAAACCGGTAACGGCCATGTTTATAAAGTGTGATAGTCAATAGAATTTTGACAGAGCTCATATCACAATGTAAAACGGTAAGTCGAGACATATTCATCATAGACGGTGATTGGTGCGACAACTACTCTCAAATAGAGTTATCACGATTGACTACGTAAAGTCAATGGATAACATCGCGGATCCGCTTACGAAAGGCTTAAGCAGAGAGTTAGTTAGTGAGTCGCCTAAAGGAATGTGACTAAAGCCCTTAAAGGAATGAGTTTCTATGAAGGAAAACCTAACCCAGTTGACTGGAGATCCCAAGATCTGGGTTCAATAGAACAACCTAATCATATAAATATGGGGGAAGTCACGTCAATGTGGAGGTGTTACTTAAAATTATAACATCCTAGTCCATTCCTATAACAAATGTGACTTGTTGAGAGGTTAAACATATGGCTCTAACGATTCATGATGAAATCATAAAGCACAATGATTCAAGATGAAATCACAAAACATATGTTTTTAATGATTCGGGATGAAATCACCTATGTGAGAGAGAAGTAGGGTCGCTTCGAAGGGAGGGCGCGCAATTCCTAAGAGCTCTTGCAGAACCAGGCTAGTACTCATGACCATAATAGGCACGACTATGAGGATTTGACAAGGTCAGGGAGAGTCGTGCGTGAGTGTGTATTGTCGTCTACATAAACAGAGGCTGAGTTCAAGGACATCGCGTCTACTCAGATCTAGGAGGCTAAGTGCATCTCACAAGGGAAGGTTCAAAGGGTCACACCTACCTATCCTATGCAGGACTCAACCGCAGAAATTTCGCCGAAACTTTCGTGCGTTTTCGACTGATTTCCATTCATGTGGAGGATTGTTGGAAAAATAGTATTGCAAAATGATTTTTTGAAAAGTTTGGACATCATTTAATATATGCTATATATATTTACATTAGCTTGTAGTTTTGCGTTCTCTTTGAAGAGAGCTTCGCAACGAGCTAAAGTATGTCCAAAATGAAGATAATATGAATGAGATATCATGTCTCAAAGTGTGACACTTGAAACACAAAATCTGGAAAATTTATCATCCTACATCGCCTAAGATGGAAAGTGAGGATGAGTTTCTTTTTCGAAAATTTTCTGTAAATCTATTTTAAGAATAGATATATACTTATTCAAAAAGTCTTACGGAATATTTTGTAAATCTATTTTAAGAATAAATATAGACTTATTAAACAAGTCTTACAGAATATTTACAAAATAATTTTGTGTTATAAAAGATATGGAAAATCTGTATTAGTTTTAACAGATTTGTCTAATTATGGTATATATTTAATCTTGGAAAACAAGACAAGTTTTTCAGTATGAATATAACCATAATTCTCATTCATTTACTACAACCGAAAAACACAGCTCCATAGCAACCAAGTTTCAATAATCATTTCGATCGGAAACGTACGACTGCTTTCGTGATTTTTCAGGCAAGCTTGTCAGGTCCAGCTGTACAACAACTTTGGACGTTGTACCCTGGGAAACAGACGGCGAATCCGTTTTAAAGGAATCGTGTTAAACACGAGCCTCGTTTCACGACCTTTTACTGCTTTTATTTACTTATCGTTATATAGTGTTTGTCTTCTGTTTCTACCCTTTTCTGTCTGTTATTTAATTTTCTGTCATTTATTTTCTGTTAATTTATTTATTGAATTATAATTCGATTTATATTAATAAAGTGTACATGTTTCCCTACAAGAACAACATGCATGTTGGGGTTAGCTAACATTCAAAGGTCACAAATGACACTCCCATACATAACAACCCATAACAACTTTTTTTTGTCTATAATAGCAACATTTCATTTATCATCTTTGTAACCGAATATGTAAAGTGTTAAATTTGGGCATGAAGTATCTGTTTCTTTTTGTTACTTTTTAACCAAATATGGCTAACATTATTTATGTTTTATGTATGTTCAAGGATGAGTTATAGTGGAACTTTCTTTTGAAAAAGTATATGAGAATAGCTCTTTTTGAAATCTCATTGTTCGACTTAATACAATTTGGGAGGAGGCGGTTGACGAAATTAACTATGAGTCATATTATTAATTGTGTATTTTCAAGGTTCAAATTTGAGTGTAGTGGGAGTTTGTAAGAGTGCAGATTGAGTATGAAATTGGTGTTGAGAAGCCAACAAGATTTTAAGTAAATCATCAATTACGAGTTTATATAATATGCGAATGAGAGCTATTTGTACTTCAAACATGAAGATAAATCGTTGTAATTGCAAATCCTAGCAACGAAGTGAATAACTAAAGGAGATGAAGATCGCTTATTATTTATGATCCATATCTAAATAGAGTAGAAGTTGAACAATGATATTTTGTAATTCCAATGTGAGTATAAAGTGAATAGCAACAAAGTAAATGACTCGAGTAGAAAACCTGTTTGACATGATTAATAAAATAAAAATTTTTGATCGTAAACCAAAACCCTATTGAACATGTTTTGACCTTTGACAACAACCATTCAATCAAGATGATATAATGTTTGAATCATACGTGAAATAATAATATAGATATACGTTTAAGCTTAAATTGTGGTTAGAAATAACAAGATAGTGCATCGCACACATTTTTTGTTTTTTTGTTTTATGGTGTTATGAGATGACATATATATAGATCAAATAAATGTGATTAGTTGTATTTGAAATATAAACTCGTGCATCGCACGACCATGTTGACTAGTGTGTAAGAAAAAGTTAGTAGAAGAGAGTTAATGTAAAGGAGTTAACATTGCACGGTTTGGGTAGAAGCTAGAAAGGTTACATGTGTTGGGTTTTATAATCTAATTAACCATATTAATTATCACGAGTACGCAGCGGAATAAATAATCACGTGTAAAACACAATAATTAACAAGATAGAAAACATGTACCTTTTAGCACGAAACGATACACCGTTTAAAGGTAACCGTAAACACCGTC
>BQNB010101937.1:0-24361 GCA_026074375.1 Tanacetum coccineum
ATATTAATGCCCGTTTACATTGTATGATCATTTTCAGTCTACGCGATTTAGCTTAACGATTACAATTAAAAGCGAACGCGTACGAGAAAAAAAATAAATAATGAAATTAAATAGTATTGTAAATGACCTGAAAATACGGAATGTTACACAAACTCACGCGCCAAGCCCATTAGGTGGCTCACCGGTCACACATCAGACAAGGAAAAAAGAGAGAAATTCGGTGAGTGGCTCATCGGATTGATTATTGTGCAATATGGGCTCAATTCCAACGTAAACATATATGATTTGTTTTAGAAAATTTTACCCTCTATCATTTTATTACTTATAAATACCCCCATAAACTTCAACATTTTTAAACACAACTTCTTATATACTCTCAACATCTTATATACCATCTTATTTTACAAAATGTATCAACAAAACACTCCTCAAAACACAAAACGTTAACAACGAAACACTACTCGAAACTCTCCGACAACACCTGAAGGCACATTTAGTCTCTCCAATACTCCACCGACAAACCGACCGATCACCTTCTGACCACGAACTCTATTTACCGAAACCAAACACAACACTAACCAAAACCCACCATTCATACATCCATAACAAAATACCAACAACTCATACCAACCCAACCCATACGACACATAAGGATCACAACACGGTGTTGGCGGTTTGTCATCAAACCCAAATACGAATCAACCTTTGTCTCCAGATTGGCTGTTTAATATTGAAGAAATGCCAATGTATACCCTTGAATTTTCTCCGTCTCGTTTATGCCTACCATTCGTGAGGACTCTCCCGTCAAAGAAGTCTCAACCCTGAAGAAAAGGCGACTAAAAGACGTCAATCGAAGAAGGTTGTTCAAGACGAGGATAAACAATGTATTGCATGGACACCAAAAGAAGAAATTGCATTATTCCAAGCTTGGATATGTATATCTGAAGATAGCATTGATGGTAATGTAAGAAACAAGGATGGGTTTTAATTGGAGATTTTAGCACACATGCAAAAAAATTGTCTTATTACCAAACGTCAGACGTACGTTATGGTACACGAAAAATTGAAGATTGTGCGTACTAAAGTTGCTCAGAGTGTGTACGATAACGTCACTCGGATGTTAGTTAGTGGTTTCGGAGAATAGGATTACACTCACCAAGCAATTACAGAATACCAAGTTGAGTATGGAGTCTCGTTTGCACGTGTTCATTGTTGGGGCGAATTAAAAGATTGTCCAAAATGGAAGGGTATGGAACTTCCAAGAATTCTAGAACATGGAGAGGAGAAGCACAAGAGATACAAGTCTTCGAGAAACTTCAGTTTGTTCAACACGTCATAGTCTAGAGCGGCTAGTTTTAATTTGTATACGCAGGCTGGAGACAACGAGGACGAGGGAGAGGATATGCAAGAATATCGATGAGCAATAGGCAGGGACAGAGCAAATAATAAAGGGACGGCATCAACGATATCTTCAACATCTGGCAATGAGGACGTGTTGACTAGGTTGGATGGTCAACGAGTATGTCAATCTCACCCAAACCCACAAGGAAATAAAGTTAAAGAATGTTGAAGCATTTATAGAGATCAGAAAGATGGAGGTGGAATTAAGGACACAAGAGGTCAGAATGCGAGAAGTAGAAAAACGTCATCAAGAGATGGCATAACATCGTCAAAGTTACAATTCTACTGGCAACCTCATGATCATTTGAGTAAACCAGAGCTTGAAATGACCTTAGATCTGAAGCGGGCGATCAAGGAGCGTTGGAATTTGCAAAATTAGTTTAGGATTTTGATAATCTATGTAATTGTTAGGATTAAGAAAAGTGTCATTACTAGGTCGTATTTCTATGTTTAGACATTGTCGGTTATGTACGTTATGTAAACATGTAATATCCCACATCACCTCCTAAGGTAAACCCTTGAAGGCTCCCACGCCTATAAATAGATAGCAAAGGGATGGATGTGGGGTGGTGATTTCCATTTTCTTAATCTAATATATTCTCTCATTTCTCTGTTATCTCTTTCTCTCTCAAGGATTTCACCCACATATCTCTCTCTGTCTCTCTACCTCTCTCTCCTAACCTCTCTCTCTAGATAGTCATGTTGTGTGAAAGATAGTATATTTGACATTTGGTATCAATCGCCATGGATGATTAGTGGGGTGTGTGTGTGTGTTAAAAGCTTTTAAAATACACGTTTTTCTCTTCTTTTTCTCTTTCGCTTGATCACGACACCAACAAGCTTCAAATATCAACTTTTGGTGTTTAAAAACCATAAATGTTTGATTTTTATGATTCCTTAGGTGTTCTAGATCATAGAAGTATAAAAAGGTTTTAACTTTAAACGTGTTTAAGTGTGTTTTATGTGATTTTGGTTTCGTTTGGTTGGTAAGGCAAAAGGTGCGAACTACCTTTCTACCAAAAACGTGCGAACCACGTTTGGAATACAAACTAGTGATCCTAGTTTTTTGTTGGAATCAAGTGAATGAGAAACATAACAAACGTGCAAACCACGTTACACAAAAACTAGCGAACCTAGTTTATCACTTGATTCAAGCGAACCAAGGTTTCACATTCAAGCGAACCAAGAAACTCACAAAGTAGCGATCCTACTTTAGATTCACAATCCAGTGAACGAGACTAGATTCACTATCCAGTGAACGAGACTAGATTCACAATCCAGTGAACGTGACTTGATTCACACTCTAGCGAACCAAGTCAAGAGAATCTGTTGAGTTTCACAATCCAGCGAATATGTAGTTTCACAACCCAGCGAACCTTAAAAACCCCAAACGTGCGAATTAGGGTTTGGGAATTATTAGGGTTTTGTTTGGTGCATTTATTACAAGTGGGGTTATTAATTAAACGTTTAAGGTTATCGTTAATGCAAGACTAGGTTTATTTAATTAAAGTTTGATACTTTTTTGATTTCTAGGGCTTGTAACTTACTTTTGGTAAATACCAAGTTTCACAAACTCACAAAAGCATACATTTTTCCTACTTCAGCGAAACCTCTAACATAGTCTACTATCATAAGGCGATCCTAACTTTAGATTCACAATACGCTTAGTGAACAGTCGACAAAGATTCTTTTTTTTCCTTATTTTTCAAGCATTTTCCTTTAAGTTTTTAAGATTCAGCTTTAATACTTGTACCTTGGTTATTTCAACTTGTACTTAATCATTTTCAGCAATATAATTCAGTTTTCAAGTTTCCTAGTGTTTTGATTTCAATTTCAAGCATTTTTTACTCAATAAGCTCTCAATAAGCTCTTTTGAGCTTATTCTTGTTAATAAGCTCAAATTCAGTTTAAAACTTGTTAAAAGCTATTAAATACTGTTTTCAGTTCATTTTAGTTCATAATTGATCATTTGATTTCAAGTTTGGAAGCTTATGGAGTAATAAGCTAACAAAAGCTTATTGAGCTTATAGCTCAAGGTTTAGAGGCTAGGGAGCCACTTAGGTGTATGTTTTTAAGCCACTCACTCAGATAGAGTGGCTTGGTTCAGAGACTCCATTTTCAGGTTTATATTCATGTATTTTTTATTTTGTCATAAATATAGCTTAATTCTTTAGCTTATTGTCTAGACTTTATGTTTGCTTAAATCCTGTTCACACTGTTTTGAATAGTTTAAAGTTTGAAATGTTCTTAAGCTGCATTAGTTAGAATCAACAAGATTCAATTTAGCTTTAAATTCTTTCATTCAGTCTTAAAAGCTAGGAGAGAAAGTGGCTGATTTCTATAAATAAGCTAGGATTTTTAGAGTTTAAATAGCTTAAGTAGATGAGTATAAGAATGAGTAGATATAAGGTTTAGATAATTTTAGTGTTAAAATAGATTTTAATTTACTATAAGTTTGACAGCTCAAGTAAAGGAGTGTTTGGTTTAAGCCTTAGTTGACCTTTAAAGTCAAAACAATTCTGTCAAAACCTCTTATTAAGTTGAGTTAAGTCATTAAACCAAGTTTAGAATAGCTTTTAAAAGTTAGTTAGTAGAATGTTAAAGTTTAGAGCTTAAAAATTACTCATTTACACCAGGGCAGTTTTAAGAGGTTAATTGTTTTTAGCTTTATAGTAATCCATGGCAACTTAGGGATAACTTTGTGTAAGAGCACATTTAGATACACTCAAGTAAGTGAGATATTAGAATTTTCATCCTGAAGTTTAGCCTGCATCTTAAGAATAGCAAAGTGCATCAGTACCATTTACACCAGCAACAACAGTATTAACTGTTGTTGCTACTCCATTTTTTTCATTGTCTTTGAGCATTCAAAAATAGATATTAGATTTTAGAATTTAGAATAATTTTAGAATTCCATTAGCTTAATTCATTTCATCATTTAGTTTTCAATTTTAAGCATTTTAACTAGCTTATTTTTCCTGTCTAAAGTACTTAAACAGCTTATGTGAATTTCAGTTTATTACCATTTGAGTTTGCATTCCTATTTGATATATTGAAAATCCTTTTACCTAGGTTAGTTCAAGGAACATAGTTGAGTTTACTCTTAAAATTTCAGCACTTAGGGTTCAGTAATAAGCTTGTTAGCTTATTTGAAAAAAGCTTAAAAACAGTTCATTAAAACCTTGCACTTTTCCATTATAATTTTCTTTCTAATTTTGTTAACTCTAGGTTAATTTTAGCTTAGATTCTTTTAAAACACATCTTAGGCATCATTAAGCATCTTTTAGTTTCAGTTTTCATCAAGTAATAAGCTCACAATAAGCCAAAATCTAAAAAGCTTGTCAAAAGCCTAGTTTCTGTGACAGCTAAATATCAGCTTATTTTCTAGCTTATATAGTGGTTAAAAGTTTATATTGCTTTTATTAAAGTTGTTAGAAATAAGCTCCTTAGTAACTTTGTAGTTTTGAGTTTTGGCTGAAAACCACTTTTTCAATAAGCATAATAAGCTAGCATCGCGGGGTCTATTTGGTACTTTTCTTAAAGTTCAGGGGTAGCTGTTTTCCCTATAGTGTAAATTCTCCCAAGTTCGCCCGCCTACCCTATTGTTTCATTCCTAACAGTTTCTACCCTGTCTTTATTAATAAATAAAATAGATTTAATATTTTAGTTTTTAGTTTAAATAATTAGGGTTCTTATTCTTAATCAATCAAATTAGGGTTCAATTAGCTTTTTAAAATTGGGGCTTTTTGTTCCATAATTTTTCTGCACCTTTGTAGTTTATAAAAACCATTTTTCTATATTTTTCCAATTAATTTTGTATTTTCTAGAAATTAAAATAGATTTTAGTGATTACTTTTTCTTATAAAAATCATAAAAAATTCAAAAATTCATAAAAAATTCTAATTCTTTTTCCTAAAATTTTCTTTTTAAATTTGTGATTTTTAGGTATAAAATTTGTTAAAAGTCGTGTCTTAGATTTTAAATTTCAGTTTTAGCTCGCGTTTATTACATTTTGTGCATTTAAAATTCGTGCTATTTCATTGTTTTTAGTTTGTGCTATTATATTTTGTAGTGTAATCAAAAATCATTAAAAATTCCTTATTCTTAGCTCGAATCCGAATATTCCAAATTCTCAATTCACGAGTTCGTTGGGAAACGACCCGAGTAGTATTGTACTTCCCGGATAAAAAATATACAAGTTGTGTTTTCTTTAGTGAGATTTTTGCCTTGTATTTCTCTTAATTGAGAAGTATTTTGGTTAGAAATTTTCACGGGATTAATAATAATACGTATATAAATTTGACTACACCAGCATCATCACCCGGTAATCCGTGAAACTGACAACTGTTTTGAACTTGTTGAATCATGTGATTCTTAAGTCTGAAAGCCGTAGCCTGAATGTTAACGAGAGCGATCGGTCCGCCCCGGCCATTCATAGTCGGCTGGCACAGCTCCTTCATCGTTCGGAAATCAGGAGCCAGATTTTGAAGATTAGGTCCCGGTGCATAACGAGGAATGCACTTCCTACATACAAGCCTCAAACGCGCCACTCACACTAGGACTGATTAACTATTGTTATATGAAACCTCAAATTAATAAAGATGAACATCCCAAACTTCCCCCGAATTATATGTGCACGTCAAAGATGTCTTCCAAGTGGTGAATAGTACGCCTCACTCTAGACGTGGTCTGTGGGTGGTAAGCCAGTATACATGTCTAAAAGTGTTCCTATGCCTCTGCTTGACTGCCAAAACATTGACGTGTACCAACTTTCATGATCAGATTGGATCGATCATCGGTAAAACCATGCTTGCAAAACAATTCTCCAGTTCATGTATAGCCAAACTAAAACTCTCCATCTTATAATCTTTACGAGATAGTAGAAAATAAGCAGACTTGGCAATAGATAAAAGGGGTCCCAGCTTGTATCATGCATACAACTAGTTTAGGCAACTTAGTAACGAAATCCATTGCTATCCTTCCATTTCCATTCGAGATCTCAGGTGCTGCAGTAGCAGATGGCCTTAATAGTGTTTTTTACAGCCTTCACCTTAACAAGTTCAAACACTTTCTACATACACAGGTCTATGTCTTATTTCATACCACGACCCACAATAACTAGCCCTAAGGTCTTAATACAATCCTTATCAGCTCTGGTGTCATGAGTACTTTGATTTATAGGCTTCATCCATTATTAGGGTTCTCACATCACCCTTCAAAGGTACCCATATTCGATCCAGGTAATACAACGCTCTATCATTCCTAAGTTTAATCATCTCATCTAAACCTCTCTATAATCCTGTAGACTCATCAGACGCCTCCTTTTAAGCCGCTAGTATCCTATCCTTAATACTCAACTAAAGGGTTATGTTCATCGCTCTAACTCTCTTTGGTTTCACTCGTTCTTTCCTACTTAGTGCATCAGCTGCTACATTTTCCTTACCAGGGTGGTAGCAAATTTCATAGTCATAAATCATCTAAAAAATCTCTATTAGTGACGTGTTCGCATATTCAACTCTTTCTGAACTAAAGATTGTGGAGACTTTATGATTACAATATATGACACTCTTTGTCCCATTACAAATAATGTTCTCCCAAATTTAAGTGCAAACAAACCGCACCAGTTCCAAATCATGGTGGTTGTAATTTTATCATGATTTTCATCCTGCCTTAATGCATATGTTTTACGCATTTATCTGCATAAACATCACAAACCTAATCTAATCGTGGCGATCACAATTATATACAAATCCTTCGGTCATTGGAGGGCTTAGAAACAGGGGGCATTACTATTAACTTATCTTTAAGTTTGAAAGCATTCCACTGCTCTAACTAAGTCAAAGGTTTTTTTTTCTGAGTCAAGACAGTAAGCGGCTTAGTTGTCTTAGAAAAGTTCTCAATAATCTACGATAATACCCTGCCAATCCTAAGAATGAACGAACCTCGGACGGTGTTTTAGGGGCTTCCTAATTCTTAACAGCCTCAATCTTACTAGGGTCTACATGAATTCCATCACCATTAATCACATGCCCAAGAAACTATACTTCTCGCAACCATATGCACACTTAAAACACTTTGATGAGTCTCTCTTCTTGTGCCAGTTCATAATATTAATCCTAATTGCTCTCATGCCTCCTTGAGTTTAGAGTAAATCAAGATGTCATCAATGAACACTATCACAAATCTCGAGTCTTAGAGTAAATCCTATATGGCTTACACACTCGGTTCATCAAATTCATAAATACCGCTGGTGCGTTAGTCAAACCAAAGGGCATTACTATGAAGTTCGAATTTACATATACGAGTCCTAAACGTGGGTATTTGGTTGTCGTCCTCATGCACTCTCAGCTGATGGTATCCGGACCTAAGGTCTATCTTAGAGAAGTACTGTGATCCTTGAAGTTGGTCGAACAGGTTGTCTATCCTAGGGAGTGGATAACGGTTCTTAATGGTCAACTTATTCAGTTCTTTATAGTCAATACACATCCTAAAGGATCCATCCTTTTTCTTAACGAAAAATACTGGTGCTCCCCAAGGCGACGAGCTTGGTGGAATGAAACCTTTGTCCTGGAGTCCCTTGAGTTGTCTCGACAACTCCTCCAATTCAGAAGGTGCCAAACAATCAAGGGGGACTTTGCAACCGACATTGCTCCAGGGACTAACTCAATCCGAAATTTGATTTCTCGAACCGGCAACAATCCAGATAGATCATCCAGGAATACCTCGGGAAAATCTCTTACTACCACTATATCTTCTTGTTTCTTCTCTTTAGCCTTAGTACTCATTAATTGCCTCATCTTTTCTTCGGGTTTTTCTCCTAATACTCTAAGCACCTTACCATCTAGTTGTGTTATCCTCACTACTTTCTCATGACAAATTATCTCAGCCTTATGGTCAGACATCCAATCCATTCCTATGATCACATCAAGACTCTCACTTCCAAAGGGTATCAAGTTAATGTCAAATACGTGACCCTCTATTTATAGTTTGCACCCTCTAATGACTTTATCAATCTCTACTAGCTGCCCGCTAGCTATCTTAATCTCATAACTGAAACCTAAATCATTAGGCTCTATATGTCTAACAGAGGTATAAAAGTAGTGGAAACAAAGCTATAGTCGGTACCAGAGTCAAATAAGGTAGTGGCATAAGGGTTGTTTAGAGTAAACGTACCTGTCATGATGTTCGGGTCCTGGCGAGCTTCCTCTGCTCCTAATATGAGTACCCCTACCCCTAGCTTGGTTCCCTTGGTTCCCACGACCCTGACCCCCATTAACAGCCATAACTTGGCCTCTGAGCCTGATTCAACCTAGGACAAGCTGACTGATATGATTGGTACTACCACACTCGAAACATATTCTAGCAACTGGGTTTCTAGCATTCACGAGGTTCACATTCCTAGGCGCCACTCTATAATCCTTAGCAAAATGACCTAGGCGGTTACTGTTGAAACAAGAGCGACAAGGTATCTCAGGTAAATGGTGATAGCCACAGGCGGTACACTTGGGTGCCGTACTCGTGTAACCTCCTCTAACAAGGTTTACGGTCGTAGCAAAAGCATTTCCCGTTCTAGTCCTTTTGTTATCCTCCCTTCCATTCTTATCCTTACTTGGTTCTCCCATATTTCCTCTTTTCTCAGGGTTCTTTTTTATTGACCCATTCCTAAGGGCTTCATCAGTCAATGTTCCAGCTAACTACATAGCCTTTTGGATGGTCTTTGGCTCCATTGCTGCCACCATTCCTCGAATTTGTAGAGCAAGACCATACACATACCTTTCAATCTTCTTACCTTCTGGGGCTACTAAGTAAGGAACTAACCTAGCCAACTAATGAAACCTATCAGTATACGTAGCATGGCCAGCCCCGACCATGGTGTGATTCTACAACTCCGTTTCCAACTTTTGCATCTCATTACTCGGGAAAAATTCTTCCATAGTCAAAGTCTTAAAGGCTTCCCATGACATGCCTACAGCGACCTCTCGACCCCGTGTGCGAATCTTAGAATTCCACCACGTGAGAGCCTTACTAACAAATGAACCAGTAGTGTACTTCACTCTCTGACTATCCCTACACCCACTCATATCATGAACTGACTCCATTTTCTCAATCCAACGGGTATACATTATAGCACCTCCCTTACCATCATACTCCTTTGGGTTACAAGCTAAGAATTCATTATAGGTACAACCCCTACTAACATCACCCCGGATGTTGTCATTGACGGCATCGCTGTTCTGATTCCTACCATTTCCTTGACCTCTACCTTGGCCACCTACTTAGGCTACAATAGTGGGGAGTAAATTCTGCAACTGTTGTGCAATAATGGTAGAGAAGTCGGGGACCCCATTAACACCATCATTCACCTCACTTCCCTGACCACCTACTTGGCTACCCTGACCATCAATCCTACCATCACCCTGATTACTAGAATGACCTCTAGTCCTACCACCACCACTACCAGCTCGTCCACCCCTTCCCCCTCCTCGTGATGCGGCAGCAGGCCAGCTAGCACTTCGGGTCGTCATCATAGGCGGCATTATCTATACGAGGGAGAACATGGGCAACATTAGGTAGGTGGGACTGTCAACATGCACGGGATAGCCTAATATACTATATCACACAAACTACGGTCCTAAGGTGTCAACACCGATTTATGCGGGCGATAATACTAAATATGCGTGAGTCGTGATACGTTCATAATTACGTTGGCCACCGTATTTATACCCGTATCCTTTCCCAGTTGTACTTAGTATTAGGCTCACACATTTCAATGAATGACTTAACTAATACTATATACCATATAACCACATAAGCACGTATAAGCGGAACACCACACACATAGATCATAAGACGCAACTATATGCACATTCCTAGGTTATAGTCTAGGCCAAACCACCTAGTTCTCTATAACCTTGGCTCTGATTACCATTCTGTCACACACCGTCAACGGCGGAAACACGGGAATGTAACGAAATGATCAATCACAACACAAGATACAAAATAGAGAAATCTAAAATGCATAAATGAATAGTGTCATGATGACAATTAACCTCAATGAAACCTTGAGTGATGTCCCAAATCAAGAACACAACACATAGTCGCCAATTATTACAAACATAAGCCCACGCAGGGGTCCATGAAATTTTATCTTGATCCTTAAGAAAACCAAATCCAAAGCGTATATCAAATGCAAGACTTTTCAAACAAGATTCCTACGGGATTCTCTAAAGTCTGCTACAAGCACCAGACTCTAACGATCATTAACATCGCCTGAAAATGTTACTTGAAAACGTCAACAATAATGTTGGTGAGCTCGTAGGTTTTGACTCAAAACCCAATCGTTGTGCCAATATTTTCAATCAGTTGGGACAGTGAATATATGCAAACTAACCCATGACTTAGCATCCCTGTTAATCATGTACCAAGACCTAGCATCCCCGCTAGTATTATAACCAGCGTGTACCACCACATTCCAGATGACATACACACAAGGCCTTACAGGTTGAGCAGTTAGGGTGAAGAACACATCCCTTGCCATGCCAAACACAGTACATGCAAGTAAGATCACATTACACATATTCACATAGCAGTCATAAGCAAATAGATTGTCCCAAAAACAAAACCACGTTTCGCACAATTCAGAAAACAATTCAAAACACATTTGAGTATCATTTTCCCCCAATGGAAAAGCAGTAAAAAGTGGGGCTACGAGAACTCACCTCAAGCAACAGTCTCCAATAGCAAACTCAAATCACAAGCAAATGCAACGACGTTCGCACACGACCTAGTCCATTTAATGTCCCATTTTAAATCATTCATTTCCAAACAGTTTTTCTAGTTTCGATGCATAGAGGTTAGATGCGTTGTACGATTATCTTAAACGTTTTAGTGGTGAGATGGTTGACTACATGACTCCACAATACCATATCAAACCCATATCTGAGTACAATATACTTATACTTATACTATTTAGCAAAATAGACAAGTAATATAAGTAAATATTTATAATAAATAATTATAAATATACTTCGATATGTCTATTCGGTACACTTACTTACCATAAATATATCGTTTATACTATAAGAAATAGAACGCTTATGTTTACTAAACATTTTGAAAAAGTTTCAAAAAAAATTATATTTTTTCGTCTTTTAGTTGACTTATTAAAATAATAGAATAATATTTTATTATCTTTACCCAAAAAAAGAATAATATTTTATTATTAAAAATAAAATTTACATTTTAAGTAAAAATTCTAAGTATAGATTTTTTACAAAATTTCGGCATGACCCGTACGTTTATAGGACGTTTTCCAAGGTTATCAAACCTTATTTTCAAACCAATTTCAACATTTCGACGCTTTCCGAACCAAATCCCAAAAATCACATTTCACCACGTTTACCAAGTTACTTTCTCAAAACGACTTTCAACATAACTTCCCAAGTTCATTTCACTTTCAAAAAGTTCGCCAAAACTCCCAAAATGACTAGTTAACGCTTATTGGACTTTAAGACCCAATAAGGATCCATTAAGGATTTCACTTATCCAAAATACGTTCTAAGCCCAAAACCAAGGCCTAATATCATAAATAAGCTCAAATCAATAAGAAATAAAATAATTCGGACCACAATAAGCCAACAATAAGCCACTGCTTATGGATTGCTTATTGGGCCATGAGCCCATATGCTCAAAATATGTATACTAAGCTTAAAAATAAGCTAATAAGCTATGTATTGTATTTAGTTATCACCACAAACTATAATATTAGTCCACAAAATATGGCATACTAGGATAATAACCAAAAATACCCTTTTTGGTATTCCCTTTTGATGTCGTGGGTATATAAGCCCAAAATAAGCTATTCGAACACCATCAATAAGCCAAAATAAGCTATATACAAAATAAGCTACATAGCATATATATATTTTTCAACCATCACCACCACAATATCAAAACTAACAAAACCTTATATTTTTCCTTTTTTATTTTCAAATCCAAATGCAACCTAAACATCTTTTTGTAAACTTTTTGCTTATGATTTTTAACGATTAGGCCGTACAACTAACATCTATGCATCACTAGCAACCCAAAAGTACAAGTTAAAAATAAATTTGAAAGACTTACAAAAATGGTCTTCAAAATAAATTTCGATGCGAACCGGACAACCCAAACATTGTTTAAATGACTACCCGGACACTAGAATCAACCCAAACTATTACCAATCTTCATGTTTTTGATCAAAGTTTGAAAACTAATATAGTGTGTGTGTGTGGATCGGATGAGCAAAGAGAGAAAACAAAGAGTGTGTGAAATATTTTTGAGATGTATGTGTGAAATAGATAGAAACATAGTATATAAGCCGAAAACTAGTACTCACCATAGACCATAACTCCTAAAAAGAAGCCTCCTTGTCTCCCACAAGGATCAAAACCGGATAGGGGTATCCTATAGGCTCGGGGTCTTCGTTTTTATGTTGTGATCACTTAAAAGCTCCTAAAAATCAACCGTAAATTGTTCTCCAAAGTTACTTAGCATTTTTATTCATCTTAAGAATGTTTTTCCAATAACTTAGAGTATTTACTTCACATATTTTCATATTAGACCTCCCAAAAACTCATTTGGACATTAACGGACGTGTTGGGACTCGTTTTTCGGTATTTCTCAAAAATTCACGAGTCAACCACCCAGAACTTACATAGCATAATAGTATTCTCCAATAAGGCTTATTATACTCAACAAACAATAAAATGATTCATATCTCATAAATTGGCTACCGTCTACATGGTATAGTATTCTAAATAACTGATAAACGTAAAATAGTCGAAGGACTAAATTAAAATATTCAATACACGAAAAGGGCAGGCGTTACAATTCATGACAAGAATGCATGTTATTGTCATGATTTTACAAAATAAAACAATTAACTAATTATACGAAGCGAAAAAGCTGACGGTTTTGTAACATGTAAAAACCTATCGATCTAGCCACGTAAACCCACGACTATGATTTTCTAAAATTAATTTTAAAAAACAATTTTGGTCGATTTTTAACATTTAAAAAACGCCCAAAAGGGCTTGAATAAAATAAGTTAAAGAAAACACCAAAACTAGGGTTTTTAGGTCGTTTTTATGTTTTTAAGGTGTAACGCATAACATCAAACGAAAGACTCGCAATGCCACTGTTGGGATTTGATATTATGGTAACCAATTACTATGAGTATGCGACGGATAGATCTAGTTTATTGTATATGAATTAACAAACAATTATCACATATTTTACCAACCTCGAATTAATTGAATTACTAAGACAATTGATTTTTTCTTGATCTTGAATCTTATTCTTGAAAACCTTGTAGCGATTAAAACAACCACCTCTAAAGGTATGCTCACACTACACTTCTAGGAAATACGCTAGGATGCTAGTGCTTGATTCACAATTGAACAAAAGAACACGGTTGTTCTTGTTATTAGTCTAGCCGAAATCACAAGGGTTTTGGGGTGTTTGGTTTGGTCGTGGGAATGCAGGAGACGAGAGAAAGAGTTTTAGTGTGTTTTAGTGTTTCACAAGATTAACCAAATAATGAGCCTTAAGGGTTCTTTATATAGTATAATGACTTGGAGCCAAAGCAAACAACCCTAATCCATCCCTTGGTTGAATTCGACCGGCCTAAGGGTTCTAGAACCCTCCTAGGGTTGGTTTTGACACTTACCAAATAATCGAGTCATTGCTAGTTATTTAATTAAGTTCCTTTAGATATTTAAATCGTCTAACGATATAAATTACGACCGTTAAGTACCGTTAAGTATTTTAGTGAATCATATTAATATAATTAATACATATACGATAAATGTATCAAATACATTAATAAAAATATCCTCTTTGTATACATGTGTGCCCCCAATAGGCTCACATATTTTTTAGCCGTAAAATTATTAACTATAATATAAGCATATTCCAACAGAAGCACCAATGTAAAGATTCTGAAATGAGCAATCAAATCTTTATCTAATCTTTGAATTTTTTTTTACTTTGTTCATCAGTGAGTTGTTAAAATTTGATATTTACTATAACTTCAACTATTTTTTTTTAGTACTAAAGTAATAATTTTTTTTTTTTATAAAACTTGGATTTAATAATTTTTTTATTTTTTTAACAGATTATGATATTCGATTAGATTTAGGTTCATTTGGATACAAAGTTTTTTGTGGATACTAGGGGACCAATCTCCACCCTTCATCTTCATCTTAATCTAATGGATAAGATTAAACCCAAAATTATTTTCAACCTTTTTTTTCAAATCTTAATATCTCTCAAACCGTTAATCGTCAAGCGAAAAAAAATATACCATCACGACGAGCATTTAATTATCTTTCTATAGATATCCACTTTGATATACTTTCGACAAAAAAAAAATTCAAGTTTTTGTCACGTTTTTTTCAAATTTTTTCACCTTTTTTTCACGTTTTTTTCACTTTTTTCACTTTTTTTCCACGTTTTTTTCACGTTTTCTCATTTTGATATACTTTCGACAAAAAAAAAATTTCGTTTTTTTCGTGTTTTTTCATATTTTTTTCGACTTTTTCTCGTTGAAACTTGCATGAGAATCATATATGATATTTAGATTTACTGTTAAATCATATATGATGTTAGTGTTAAATCATATATGATAGTGTTATATCATATATGATATTAGTGCTATGTCATATATGATATTTAATTTTAGTGTTAAATCATATATGATATTAGTGTTATATCATATATGATTTTTAATGCAAATTTCAACAACGGAAAAAAAACGAGAAAAAAACGTGAAAAACGGAAAAAACGAAAAAAAAACTTTTTCACAAAAAAACGTGAAAAACGTAAAAAAAAGTGAAAAACGTGAAAAATCTGAAAAAAAACGTGGAAAAAAGATGAAAAAGACGTGAAAAAAACGTAAATTTTTTTTTTGTCGAAAGTATATCAAAGTGGATATCTATAGAAAGATAATTAAATGCTCGTCGTGTTGGTATATTTTTTTTTGCTTAACGATTAACGGTTTATGAGATATTTAAATTTTAAAAAATAAGTGAAATAATTAAATGCTTTTAATCACAACCATTGATTTCTTTTTAGATGGATGATGTGGATGAGTCCCCTAGTATCCAACCTTTTTTTGGTATCCAATATAACTCTCCTCTATTCGATTAACTAGTTGTTGTGTGTTATCAATGAATACACTTTGATTTCCTCCATATCGTGTTTTTGTACGAAGTCTTTAAATCAAAACATCGCCTGGTCTCTAAACCACCAAAGCCACCCACTTTGTTTGAATCACCATTTAAGTTAGACCTTATTCTAATACAAAAGTTTTATGTGAATCATTTCCCCTTACTCCTGTAATAAATCAAAGGTACGAAAAATTTTCTTTAGTGATAAAATAGATTAGATACTTGCTAGAGAAAAACTCTAGGAGGTTTAAAATGATATATTGAATAAAAAATAACAATGATTGCACGACTAATCGTTTTTTATATATACTACAATAATTATGTATAATAATAGATATTAGGGCATAAAAATTACATATCATCCTTGGCTATAAAAGCCACATAGGTTTTGCCCAACATTCATAGAATCTTAAGCATCTCATCTCATACCCCTCCAATATCTTTGATCTTTCCTCCACCTTTAACTCCTAGGTTGCACACATTATTCTTTAAACAAAAAAAAAACAACAAAATATATACATCACAACATATAATATGTCTCTCCCCGAGTTAAATGCTGAAAAAACTCTACCTGATGCCTGGGACTACAAGGGCAGGCAGGCTCACCGTGCCACTACCGGCGGTTGGATTAGTGCCACCATGATTCTAGGTCCGTCACCCTTCTTATCATATCACATATTTATTACTTGCATTATACGAACAAAGTTAGTCAACAAAAAGCTTTTTGCTATTTTTCGTAATGAAACATATTTTGTCTTTTGAAATACTAAGATTATCTAATACAAAGTACATGTGATGTATCTTTAGGCGTGGAGGCAATGGAAAGGCTAGCAACTTTGGGTATCGCGGTGAATTTGGTGACATATTTGACAGGAACTATGCATTTTGGAAATGCTAGCTCTGCAAACGATGTCACCAATTTCTTGGGTACCTCTTTCATGTTATGTCTTCTTGGTGGTTTTGTTGCTGATACTTTTCTTGGACGGTAAACATTTAATTCTGTATTACTTGACACATAAGTTCATATATGTAAGGTTTTATAGATGGAAGTCTGATTTCATTTTATGATGTTTATAGGTACCTGACCATTGCCATATTCGCTGCGGTTCAAGCCACAGTAAGTTATTCTTTAAGTCCATTTTTTAGATATTCAAATGAAAAAGGGTCAAAAATATTTCCATAACTAGTATCTTTATTTTAAAATGTTAGTCAAAACAAATATACAATAATAGTATCATAATTAAAAGTGACTAAGGGGGTGTTTACTAAATTAAGTGGTTCCATATGAACCACTTAATTAGCCACTTATTGGGGGGAGGGAAGCTTTAAAGCTTCCCCCAATTAAGATGCAACAAGGGTTTGGGCCCACAAATCTTCCCCACTAAGAAGAAAAGAAACACCCCCTAAGTTATGTCAACTATGTTGTAAAGTTGATTTTTAAATTATTTTGTGATGATCAACAGGGTGTGACAATCTTGGCCATCTCAACAGCCATCCCAAGCCTACAACCACCAAAGTGCAGACCGGATAGTGGTACTTGTGAGGCTGCCACCGGGCTTCAGCTAACGTTTCTTTACGTCGCTCTCTACCTGACCGCCCTAGGAACCGGTGGACTCAAGTCTAGTGTTTCAGGTTTCGGGTCAGACCAATTTGATGAGACAGACAAGGAGGAAAGGACCCAAATGGCTACTTTCTTTAATTGGTTCTTTTTCTTTATAAGTATTGGGTCACTTGGGGCAGTTACAGTCCTAGTTTACATCCAAGACAATTTGGGTAGACGTTGGGGGTATGGGATTGTTGCTTGTGCTATTGTTATAGGGTTGGTGTGCTTCTTGTCGGGTACAAAGAGATATCGGTTTAAGAAGCTCGTTGGTAGTCCGTTAACACAAATAGCATCAGTTTTCGTCGCAGCATGGAAGAAGAGGCATTTGGAGCTTCCATCGGATACTAGCTTGTTGTTCAATCTGGATGATATTGAAATTGAAGGAGTTGATAGCAAAAAAAGCAAGCAAATGTTGCCTCATAGCAAGCAATTCCGGTTAGTTTTTCTAGGATTTACTTTCTTATCCGTCTTAACTGAATTAACTGTCTGCTCTTCATCATTGTTATTTTTTTAGAGTAAACTGCAAAAACCATCCATGTGGTTTGTACTTTTTGGCACTAATCATCCCTAACCGATATTGTTGGCAATAATCATCCCTGATCGCTGAAATGTTCAGCAAAAATCACCCCTCACCACGAATTATGGAGGGTAATTATGTCATTTAAAACACACAGGGATGATTTTTGCCAAAATATGTTTAAACCAAGAGATGATTTTTGCAGTTTTACAAAAAAAACTAATATTCACAATTATAATTATTTTATACTTTTTTTTAATTAAATTATCACTTCATTATAATAATAGAATTTACAACAAATTAGAGAGGAGCGGAGATACTATCTGGGCCTTCACTCTTTTGCGTCAAAGGCGATATTATAATTATTATTATATTTATTTAATTCTATTATGTTTAATTGTAATTTACTTATTTTATTATTATTATTATTATTATTATTATTATTATTATTATTTATTTATTATAAATCACTTTATTAGAAATTTAAGTGATTTATAAAAAAATATTGGGAAGCCGGGATATTATCTAGGCCCCCACTCCTTGATGTGTGTTTATCGCCTTTGACACAAAACATGATGACTGATTGATGCGGCACAACGTAAACGTGTTAAGGGGAAACAAAATCATCCATCTTGGTTTGTTTCAAAGGCGGAAGCCCCAGTCAGATAAACACACACATCAAGGAGTGGCGGCCTAGATGATAATTCGTCTTCCTAATAATTTTTTATAAATCCCTTAAATTTCTAATAAAGTGATTTATAATAATAATAATAATAATAAGTAAATTACAATTAAATATAATAGAATTAAATAAATATAATAATAATAATAATAATAATAATATCGCCTTTTACGCAAAAGAGTGAAGCCCAGATAGTATCTCCGCTCCCCTCTAATTTGTTGTAAATTCTATTTATTATAATGAAGTGATGATTTAATTAAAAAAAAGTAAAAAATAATTATAACTGTGAATATTACTGTAGTTTTTTTTTGTAAAACTGCAAAAATCATCCCTTGGTTTAAACATATTTTGACAAAAATCATCCCTGTGTGTTTTAAATGACATAATTACCCTCCATAATTCGTGGTGAGGGATGATTTTTGCCGAACATTTCAGCGCTCATGGATGATTATTGCCAATATTATCGGTTATGGATGATTAGTGCCAAAAAGTGAAAACCATAGGGATAGATTTTTGCAGTTTACTCTTTTTTTTAATCTATAAATATACACACATAAAAAAAACGAGTGTATAATTAAAGACATAGGTATTAACCACATCAAATGTCTATCTAATCTTATACGAGTATAACAAATATCGGAATTGATCAAGTAGGTTAAAAGATGAAATATTTGTTTTAAAAATGACTTGTCAATATCTTGTTCGTCTACATGCAATTAAACTAGTAAAGGAGTTCACGAGTCACCAGAATATTAATGACCAATGGGAAGATAATTCACTAAAATGGATTCCACTAACGAAAAACCATAGTGATTAATATATTATTATGTTGAGTTGATGTGTATTGTGTTTCTTTTAAATGCATACAAAGTTTTGGAGTTACTATGTTCTTTTTTACGTGTTCTTAATTCCTAGCTATAAACTGTGTATTATCTATATATATATGATTATTACATGCAAGTTGTCATTTCTTAAATTCCTAGCTAGTATAGCTATTTTAATTAACTTTCTGAGAACTTAACTTTGCAAATTAAAGAATCTTGAAACTAATTACTGAAGGAATTTTCATAGTGAATTAACCTACAAATAATTAATATGAATCTCTATTTCTAGATAAGGCTTCAACAATAATTCAAAATTAATAGATAATTTATTAGGATATGATTTCATTGAGACAAGTAAACCAAACTTAATCGGTTTAACTAAAACTTAATCGGTTGTTGCATCTGAGTTGCATAAATGACCATGTGAGGATCATTGACAATTAGTATTTGATGGAAAAAAATTTCTTCATAATGGTCCCCATATTTGATCGATCAATAATGAAAAATAATTGATCAATTTATATTGTGAATATTGATAGCCAATGAGATACAAGAATGATCGATCTTATGCTCTTTGATTTGCCAGCCAAACTTGTGGGTGCCATATTTTGTCCATAACTCAAGCAAGTAGAATAATACGCCAATCTATCTTAGGCCACGATATTCATTATTTATACCAATAATGCGCACTTGCTTGTAGAAATTACAAACCAGTTTTTTTGTTTTCACTTGCATTTTAATAGATATATTATTCAGTTATAGTATAAAAATATACTTTGATCAATTAGAGTTTACTTGTTAATTTTTATGCTTGAAATGTTTATAAAGGATACTAAACAAAGGAACTTTTCAAAAAAAAAAAAAAAAACGACCATATAATCACCAATCAATGTTTGTAGCAATTATACACCAATCAATTGCATTGGAATGAAAACTTTGCAACATATCATGTAATAATATATTTAGTTATTTACGTACCTATGATGGTTATACAAATAAAAATAATCACAATCATCCAAATTAACGCCCAAAAGATTCTATTTCTTCACCTTTTCAAGAATTTTGGAACCACTAGTAATTTGTCTTCTTTATCTTTTATCGTTTATATGGATTGTGAAATTCAAAACACTAGTCTGGCGGTCATATATCGTCTGATGATTAATTAGTTAGGTGAAAATTAATTGATTAATCGGATTAAAATTTTTACGTGTAAGATTGATTTTCAAAATAATTTTAGGTCAATTGATTTTCACAAAATAATTTTCGAATTCAACTAGTCTTGTAAACACTCATTTTAAATAAAAAAAATGACCACACCTTCACATTTTGTATTAAATCATCGCTGGATGTGTGTTTTGGATTATTGCATCGATTGATTTTGTGAAAAACCCGTGATGTATTGAAAAAAACTTATGAATTTAAAAAAAAAATTGACAAGCGTTAACTTATTTGGCCGATTTTTGTTTGATTAATCGCTATTTTGACTGATTTTTTATTAATCCGATTAATAAGACGAACTATGCTAAAATCAGACGGTTCATCGACCGCTTGAATTTTACAACACTCGTAAAATCAATGACGGTATCAATAACCATTTAACCACATCAATGCACTTGGTATTAGCATTGTGTACTACATCACCTAACATTTTGTCCACATGTTTCACTTAATGCCATCGTAGTTAGTTTGTACACTTCAACACAAATTTCATATTTATACAGCAATGAACAGAAACCGAAATATTCACGAATCTTTCTTGGAATTAACCATGAACAATCGTTTTTTCTAGTAAAATGGTCTTTTAGTACCGTGAGAATATCTTTATCATAAACCCTAACTTATCACATTTACTGTGTCTCGAAAGTCCAAGGAAATATAAGATGAGATTTTTGCCGATTGTTTATCTGCATATCTCTCGTTATTCGGTAAGTAATTAATACTCCCTCCGTCCCATATTAAGTGTCCACAATGGAATCTTTTAAGTCTTTTTTTATCAACTTTGACCATAAATATTTTTGTTTGTGTTATATAATATTGAACGAAAATTCTACCAACGAAAAATATATTCAAAACTCTATCTATTCATATATCTTGCATCAAGTATCATATAACGTAAGAAGAAATCATTAAGGTCAAAGTTGAAGAAAAAAGACTTTGAAAAAGTCAAGTGGACACTTAATGTGGGACGGAGGTAGTATCTGATTACGAAATTTAACCATTTGGGCAAGTTTGGCTAGATACGTTACACCTTTGAATTGTTTTAGAAACACATGTACATATACCTAAGTGCATGCATGTGCTATGGTTGTGCTATATTTATAAAATAGGTACACTATCAAGATCACGAGGTTCAATTAACAGTCTGTCATCATATGAATGAATCTTGATGCTACATGTAACGTGAAAACCAAATTTTCTGTCTTTAGATATTTACACCCTTTTGTCTCCCAAAACTGAAACAAGAGGATAAGATCTTATACTCGAAAACGAAAAGATCAATTATGATAGTTATGCGTTAATGCCCACATACATTATTGACAGCATACAAAAAAATAATAATAACATGAATTCATAACGTTTATATTTGTTTTAGAATGCAATGGTGTTGATGGTTCTTCCTATTTATCGCAGTTTCCTTGACAAGGCAGCAATTAAAGATACCGAAAGGTCATTTGAATCAATAGCAACCGTGGACAAATGGCGTCTTTCAACGTTAACAGATGTTGAGGAAGTAAAATTGGTGGTCCGAATGCTACCAATTTGGGCTACTACAATATTGTTTTGGACAGTATATGCCCAAATGACAACATTCTCAGTGTCACAAGCTACTACAATGGATAGACACATTGGAAAATCTTTTGAAATCCCAGCGGCTTCCCTCACGGTCTTCTTCGTTGGAAGCATCCTCTTAACGGTGCCAATCTATGACCGGATCATTGCCCCAATTGCTAAACGCTTTCTTAAACACCCACAAGGGCTAAGCCCCCTCCAACGTGTAGGAGTAGGACTAGCCCTATCAATATTGGCCATGATTGCAGCTGCCCTAACTGAGATCAAGCGACTAAATGTTGCTCGTTCACATGGTTTGGTAGATAAGCCGACCGAGGTGGTCCCACTATCGGTCTTTTGGTTAGTCCCACAGTTTTTATTAGTTGGAGCCGGTGAGGCGTTTACTTACATGGGACAACTTGATTTCTTTTTAAGGGAGTGTCCTAAAGGGATGAAAACTATGAGTACTGGATTGTTTCTAAGCACATTATCATTAGGGTTCTTCTTTAGCTCTCTTTTAGTGACGATAGTGCACACGATTACAGGAGACAAGCACCCATGGATAGCTGATAACTTAAACCAAGGGAAGCTTTACAACTTCTATTGGTTACTTGCAGTTTTAAGTGTTTTGAACTTAGGGTTATTTCTTGTTGGGTCAAGATGGTATGTCTACAAGGAGCATAGGCTTGCTCAAGAAGGTATTGAGTTGGAAGAAGATGACTTTGTAGGCCATGCATAGATTTGAAGTTTATTTTTGTTTAGATTTCCCTTATGATGCATAACTTTCATGTTTTTTTCTAATTACACCTTAATTGTTATGCCATGTTTGGTTGTAACTTTTTGTGAAAATTAATAAGGTACGAAAATGGAAATGTATAAAGGAAAGCCATTTTTGTTGTTTATATGAAAAAGGATCTTTGATGAATAAACGAGTGTTCAATCTTTTGCTGTCGTATGAACTGAATGTATAATATTCTTGCTCCATCCGCCTTAATGAATTTATTCATGTTGCTTAAAGCCTCAAACTATTTGTTGGTTTAGCTTGTAACACAGAAGTGACAGAACGTTAGCTAAAAAAAAAAGCAGTTTGTAAACACTAATCCATCATTGGGCTAAATATCAGTTTAATCAAACTACTATGTTGTTTTGGTCAAGTTGAGCCAACGCAATTGGTTATCCAACAAAAATATCTGGGCTGATAACTAGAGCCCGAATCATTGTCAAACCAAAGTATCAAAACAATAAATTCTATACACTTACTTGGAGCATATATCACACTTAAGCCTGTAGATATATGAAACTGAATGAACATATATGTGATATGAACTGATATCTTATATAAACCTCTACAGTTCCAAACACAATAAAATTTTCACACTTTCAGGTGTAAAGTTGGTTCTAAAATGCGGTAAGCTAGTCACCTGATTCGCGAAAGGTCCACATGCAGACGTGTGATGCAAATGCATGCACATTATAGACACGATGCAGTTAGTGTTGCAAGAAAACATGCATATTATGTAGTCATGTAGACATAGTATGCTATCAAGTAACCGCATAAACATGCAAATAAGCTATTGACATAACGAAAGTGACTCAGGGCATGCTTGGTTCATATTAAGGAATAGGAAAAGGAAAGACTAAGGGAATGCAAAGGAATACTAATGGGTATTATGATTGCATTAGTGATGCCTGGTTGGTCTAAAAATAATATCACTGTTAGTTATTTAAAAGATAGTTCTTGTGAATTTATTCGGCTTTCACAAAATTTATTCAAGTGTTTGTGAATAGAAAAAAAAAGGTCAGATGACTTCCTCTATATAAATGATCACCAATATTATTGGAAAAGAAAAATAAAAAATATGAAATAAGAAAAGGAGAGCGTCTTTCAAAAAAATATTCAAAAATTAAGAAGGAACTTGAAAAACAAACAAATTGGATCTTGTTGCTCATCGTATACGAGACGCAATGAATATGTAAAAAGAAAATGAAACGAAAAAAGAAAAAAATAGTTAATTATGACTAGTGACAGTTTGAGAATTAACGAAAAGAACATGGGTATATTTTCAATACCCCCAAAATGTTTGGTAATGGAGTATGGGCCAGTATGGGGTATTCATTGATTATATTATGTTAAACCAACTATTATTTTTCATTTCTTTTCCCATTACTTACCCCTATAACCCTCAACTAAGCACCCCCTTAATTTTATTATATAAAATTTAAGCAATTTATAATTTAAAAATAAATTTGTTAACAACAAAAAAATAACCTAGGGCCCGTTTGGTTTTAAGTAAGTGTAAGATTAGGATTTGAATTTGGTTTAGGATTTGAATTTGAGGTTGGTGTAGGAGAGAG
>BQNB010101938.1:0-18834 GCA_026074375.1 Tanacetum coccineum
GTCAACTCATTTAACATGATTAACTCGAGTAATATAGGTTAAATGGGCTGACTTGCAAACCCTGAGTAATATGTTTAACCCACCATCCCATTTAGGATAGTATAGTAAAATGAAATTTGCAGCTAATGGAATTAGTCGATTAGCTCCAGCTTATGGGAATAGCTCCATTAATTTGAGGTTTATTTTGTTGGCTGGTAGATTTCATAATGCTTTGAAAGTGAATCACTTGACATCTGAAATAATGTGGTAAAACAAGAGAACTGAACAAGCAACCTCATCAAAACTGTTAAAAATGATATCTAGGAACACTCAATAGCCAAACTCAGCCTTTTATTAACAAGTAAAGTAGAATAGTCCCCAACTGGGTGCTATCCAAACATACATAAGAAAAAATAGTCCTCAAACGAGTGCTATCTGAAATACAATAATTAAACAACCTAAACTATGAATCATAAATCAAACGATTACATTTTATTTGATAGTGATAGAGTAGGGTTTGATATTGAGAGAAAGAAAAACGGCTGTGTATCTTCTATGTTTTTTCTTCTGGTAAACCCTAGGAAGAGAATATGATATATAGCCAAGGATCTTTTACCTTTTGTCACCTTTGGACCCTGAAAATAGAAGAGATGGGCAGATAAAGCCATAACGGCTATATAAAAGAAATAAACTTACCATAGAACCCCTTAAGGTTTATAAACTTGTCATAAGAGAAAAGAGGCACTTTTCAACAAAAACTTATTACGAAAAGCACGAAAAGTTGTATAACGAACATGCATCGAAAAATACTTTATACTACGTACTTTATTTACAAACCGATAAATTAAACTTATGCCAAAACAAATTTAAATTAGAATACTTTGTTATAAACACCTAAAAACCGACAAAAAGCAGTGATGCATTTCATCCAGTTTCCAACGAAATAAACCATCTATCTTCTTTCTTGTGTAAAATCTGTTTATTTATTTTTAACATAGTTTTAAATAGTGGTTGGATTAAAGCTATAACACCATAAAAAACACTACTACACAAACTGGTTTTTCCCACGGTAAAATCCGTGGGAAATCCCGTGGGTAAGGGCCTTTATCCACGGATTTCCCACGGAATCATTCCGATGCAAAAACCCTCGTGGGTAAATAATTTCCCACTGATTTTCTCACGTATATTACCGTGGATAATCCGTGGGTTTGATTTCCCACAGATTTCCCACGTTTTCTAGCAACCATTTTTCACATATATTCCACCTTTTTTTGCCACAGATTTCCCACAGTTATTTTCCACTGATTTCTCACGAATATTTTCCCACTGATTTCCCACATTTTCTATCAACAATTTTCCACAGATTTCCCAGTTATTTCCCACAGAAAGATATATTTTCCCCTAACAATTCTGTGGGAATTTTGTGATTAATCTGTGAGAAACACGTGGCTAAATTCCGTGGTATTCGTATTGTAATTTGAGATTTTCCAGAATCTGTAAATACGAAAAACTAATATTTGAAACAATAAAAACCATTAATAAATCGCCAAAATAAAAAAATCCGGTACCTAAAATAAAAAATGAGTCTGCCGATGGACATAAATCCGTAATCCAAAAGACATAGGGTATCAACGTATTATCAGACGACGCGACATCGAAATTGTTTTCGACATACTACAACCCAATAGTTATAACACAAAAACTAAAGCCTAATGCCAAATCAGACTAGACTAGCTAGTTGGTTCGCTGCTCTTTGAGCCTCCGCAGCTACCCTCTCTACCATCCATCTTTTTCTTTAGATCATTGTTTTACTTTTTCAGAATTCGTATCTCCTGTTACATCCAATTACACATTACTGTATTAGAATAACAAACTCTAAAACAATGGATAACAAAAATACACAAACCTCATAAGGTGAGCACATGTGTGTGGCATAGATACTCCCGAATCCCAGTATAAGCACTTGATCAATATGCAATAGCCCTACTCCCCCTTTTTAGGCACAAGGTTACAGGTCACGGCTCTTAGATCCCATAGGTTGATAGAAAAGATGAAATTAACTTACCAGCCTATGGGTCGAATGGGTCAGATTTTAGTTATTTACTTTTTTTCAACATAATTGCATACTTATAAGTAGAAAAAATCAGACAGCATGTCAACAAGATGCAAGAAAACACGATATTGTTTTAACTGAACATGTAATCCCATAACTTCCTATGGTTCAGACATTGGTGTCCTTGATCTCATGCCTTTCTGATACGAGAGCTTATTGACCAATAAAACAGCTTACTTTCTATCGCTTTTGAAGTCTTGCTATTATGCATCACCTTTGATTAATCTGCGAATAATCTTGTTCTTGAGCTTTCATTTCAGCCGACTCAGTATTTATAGAGGCTGCATATGGATTAGGACAAGTGAAATATCTAACAATTTTGTTACTTATAGGAAAGTAATGATATGGAATGGATAATTAAACTACTTTAGTCATCAGAAAAGTTGACGAACAATAAAACTTATCCAAGCATTAGATATAAAGGTATACGTTAATGCAAAAAGGTATACTTAAATAATGGTAGAGTTGTGTTAACATTTATAGATATAAAGGTATACGTTAATGCAAAAAATTCTAACTCCTGCACAACATTGGTTGTAGCTTTGGTGATACATACCTTTAAGACTAACACAAAATTTGATCTGAGGTGTTTGTCAAAGCTTTGGATAATAAGCTTTTGATTATACCATTATTGAAATCATTCATATCTTGCTCGTTCATATCACGCTCAATTATATGGTTAAAATTATTACACAAGATATTTTAAATATTGTGATTTTTAATAGTTAAACCTTTGATTCCTTTGGGTGACCGTCAAACAGTTTGATAAGGCCGCCGGCTTCTCTACTAAGCTAAATTTAGAACTTGACCCATTTTATGCAAAATAGAACCCATTTAAACCCATTTTTAGGTAAAAGGGTCAAAAATGACATATCTACTGCTGTGGCATTGTTATTACTTATTAGTTACCTGAAGATGAGAAGGAACCACTGGTTTCTAGCCTTCAGTTGCCACTGAGGTCAAATGACTGAAGGCGTTAAGCTGATTTTAGACACCAATGAGGAAATTTTTAATTAGTGACCAAACTTATCTTTTAATAATTTGCAAGATTGCACCTTTAAGACTAGAAGGCCATGTTTGACAAGAATATTGGTTTGGGAAGGTGACAGTAGGCATGAATATTAGACATTTGACTAAACTAAACTATCATGACTAGTCGGCATAATTTGTAAGCCACTCAATTTTGGCGAACTGGGATGCTAGTGCAGGTTTTTTTTATGGAGGTTTGGTGAAAGGGTTATGTATACAACAAATAGTTACAATACTAACTCCAAAAGACATGCCTACTGATATGGTTATTTCTTCATAAAACAACATTTTGAAGAATACGCCAAAGTATTTTCGTGTATTTTAAAAGAACCGCTTACATTTTTTCGTGGAAATAACTCCCTCCCCTTTTAAAGTCCGTTTTTCATTAAACAAAAATAATGAGAGATATACTTTTTCAAGTGTAAATGTCGGGGTGAGCAGAAAAAACCTAAAAACCAAAACAAAACCGAAAATCGAAAAAATCAAACCGAAAAAACCGACCGAAACTAGAAACCGTTGGTTCGGTTTTTACTTTTTAAAAAACTGAAAAATTTCTGTTTGGTTTCTGTTTTCGTCCAAAAATCGAACCGTAAAAACCGAACCGAACCAGTTTTATTATATAATATATAATTTATTTAAATTCATATTCATTTTGTGATTGAAATTATAATATATTTATCTTAATGTTTATATGTGTGTTTTTTATGTACGTGTATTTATTTGATAATATATCATTTCATATGTGGTGACAATGATCATACTTTGTGTATGTTCATTTGTATGTGCGTGTGTCTCATTTATATGTGTGTAATTGTAGAAATTTAGGATAAACATTACTGTATTAGGCTCATATTAACCAAAAAAAGTAAAGATGAATAACCAATTTTCAACGTAAAACAAGTTTTTTTGGTATAAACTGGCCACACCCAAATATAAAAGGTTTAAAATCGAAAAACCGAACCGAAACCGATATAAATTGGTCACACCCAAATATAAACGGTTTAAAGGGTGTAAGCAGGCTTCTCCGCCGGTTGAAAAGAGTTTGGTGACTAGTGTTTACTAACTCTCGAGTAGGTAACTCAAAGAGTGGAGTAACGCACTATCATACACTCACTAAACTTTCATAGGGTGTTCACCTGATTAATGGAAAACCGAATATACAATGAACGTCAACTACTTAATCATTTATTTATATGGTACGGTTTATTAAACCGTACCAAATGACTTTTATTTGGTACGGTTTTATAAATAACCATACCAAAAAGCAATGACTACCTATAAACCGTACCAAATAAGTCTTTTTTGGTACGGTTTCTTTACGAACAAAACATCTATCGATACAATGAATGTCATAAACAAACATATGGAACACACACGTGTAGATATTCATGCATACGTAATGATTTGTTACACAAAAGATTATACCTAAACCAACACGTACACTTGCGATACTCACATAAATAATTACGTTTATAAACAAACACATATAATATGAAACTAAAAACACATATATAGGCATACTAAGTAACGTGGGAATGTGTAAGTAGGCAGAAACGTAAAGACGATATTTTTGTGGGAAATCTGTGGGTATTTACACACGTATTTCCTACGGATTTATCAACTTGGTGGGTAATCTATGGGAAATTACCCATGACTTTCCCACGGACATAATCGTTTTCTTTTACTTTTACGATATGGTTACACGTTCAGGCGTATACAAGTTCGTATACTTACATACAAAACATCTATCGATACAATGAATGTCATAAACGGACATGTGGAACACACACGTGTAGATATTCATACATACGTAATGATTTGTTACACAAAAGGTTATACCTAAACCAACACGTATACTTGCGATACTCACATGAATAGTTACGTTAATAAACAAACACATATAATATGAAACTAAAAACACATATATAGGCATACTAAGTAACGTGGGAATGTGTAAGTAGGCAGAAACGTAAAGACGATATTTTTGTGGGAAATCTGTGGGTATTTACACACGTATTTCCCATGGATTTATCAACTTGGTGGGTAATCTGTGGGAAATTACCCACGACTTTCCCACGGACATAATCGTTTTCTTTTACTTTTACGATATGATTACACGTTTAGGCGTATACAAGTTCGTATACTTACATACAAAACATCTATCGATACAATTGTTGTGATCTCAGATTTAATGATTACAAAATTACATATGCATAAATGAAGACGAATGAAACAACAAGGGATTAATATGATACTTTGGTATTCTACATATGGAATAATTAAAAGCTGAAAGATTTCCATGAAGATAGGCATTGAAAAGTGAAAGAATATCAAAGATAAAGGAAGGTTTTAATTAGTTTTAATGCCTATCTTCATGGAAATCTTTCAGCTTTTAATTCTTCTATATATAGAATACCAAAGTGTCATATTAATCCCTTGTTGTTTCATTCGTCTTCATTTATGCATATGTAATTTTGTAATCATCAAATCTGAGATCCCAACAATCTTCCCCTATTTAATGATTACAATTAGGCTTTTACAACAATGAATGTCATAAACGCACATGTGGAACATACACGTGTAGATATTCACACACGTAATGATTTGTTACACAAAAGGTTATACCTAAACCAACACGTATACTTGCGATACTCACATAAATAGTTACGTTAATCAACAAACACATATGATATTAAACTACAAACACATATGAACACATAGTAAGTAACGTGGGAATGTGTAAGTAGGCAGAAACGTAAAGACGGTATTTTTGTGGGAAATCTGTAGGAAATCTGTAGCCGTGGCAAATATGTGTGAAATTTGCCACAATTTTCCCACGGATGTCGAATCAACAAGAATAGTGGGAAATCTGTGGGAAATTTGCCACGGATTTCACACGGATTTCACACGAAAACTTGGTCAACAATTTACACCAATTCGGTGGGTAATTTGTGGGTATTCCGTGGAAAATTTCACACGAGATTTTTTCTGTGGGAAAAGTCCGTGGGTAAATGATGTTTTTGTAGTAGTGTTACCTAAGCTCCGATATCATGTAAAATAACAACCTATTCCTATTGATTGAATGTCTTACATATGTGATATATCAAGTTTATTTACTATAATCAAAACCCTAAACCTAATAGAGCCCTCGGGTTTGGGCGTATATAACCTAATCGTCCAACAATTCAAAGAAAAGAAAGGAACTTCATTTCCCCTTCTGTTATACATAAAGATATGCATCAGTAGGCCAGTCGAAACATTTCTTGGCGCCTTCACAGACATAAATCGTTTTTCTTTTACTTATACGATACGGTTACACGTTCAGAGCGTATACAATTCATATACAGATACATACTAAACATCAATAGCAAACAATTAATGTACCATAAAACGAACATGTGGAACACCGACAACACTGTAGATATTCATACACACGAACGATTTGTTACACAAAAGGTTATACCTAAACCCACGTGTATACTTGCGATACTCACATAAAATATTCCGTTAATCAACAAACACCTATGATATTCAAACTACAAACACATATGAACACATACTAAGTAACGTGGGAATGCGTAAGTGGGAAGAAACGTAAATACGGTGAATTTTGTGGAAAATCTGGTTGGAAATTACCTACGTATTTCCCATGGATTTATCAACTTGGTGGGCACATGTGAGAAAATTACCCACGACCTTCCCACGGACATAAGTCTTTTTCTTGTTACTTTTACGATATGGTTTACACGTTCATAAGCGTAACACGTTCGTATACTTACATACTAAACATCAACGCATACAATGACTGTCATAAACGGGACTTGAGGAACACCACACTGTAGATTATTCCATACACACGTAATGTTTGTTACACAAAAGGTTAACCCTAAAACTACACGTATACACTTGCGATAACTCACAAATATATTACGTTAAATCAACAAACACAATGATATTAAACTACAAACACATATGAACACAAACTAAGTAAACGTGGGAATGCGTAAGTAGGCAAGAAACGTAAAGACGTATTTTGTGGGAAATCCTGTGGGAAATTACCCACGTATTTCCACGGATTTATCAACTTGGTGGGTAATCTGTGGGAAATTTACCCACGACATTCCACGGAACATAATTGTGAGAAATTTTGCCACAAGTAAACTAACAATGGACGATATCAAATCTGTGGGAAATCTGTAGCCGGGCAAATATGTGTGAAATTTGCCACAATTTTTTCCCACGTATGTCGAATCAACAACGAATAGTGGGAAACTGTGGGAAATTGCCACGGATTTCAAACGATTTTCACAACTAGCGAAAACTTGTCAACAATTTACAACCAATTCGTTGGTAATTTGTGGGTATTCCGTTAACAAATTTACACACGAGATTTTTCTGTGGGAAAAGTCCCTGGGTAAATGAGTTTTTGGTAGTAGTTTACCTAAGCTCCGATATCATGTTAAAAATAACAACCTATTCCTAATGAATGAAGGTCTTACATATGTGGATATACAAGTTGTATTTACTATAATCAAAAGACCCCCCTTTAAACCTAATAGAGCCCTAAACCGACAATCGGGTTTGGGCGTATAGAACCTATCGTCCAACAATTCAAAGAGAAAATAAAGAGAACTTCATTCCCCCTGTCTGTTATAACATAAAGATAGCTTCAGTAGGCCAGTCGAAACATTTCTTGGCGCCTTTTCGATAGTTGTGCCATATAAATGCATATAGCCGACGTCCTCTTAAGATATGCAGCATACGTAATAGAAACATTTCTTGGCGCCAGAAGTATTTTAACACGCCACTGTAGAACTGGTTGTTATAGTGTTTTAATTCTCACTAAAAGATGGTCATGAGCCATAATACGTTGAATAAACAGTACTTGTGCATTATTCAGTTTGCGTTCAAACATATAACACTTTATAAACTTTTTTTTGGCTACAACAAAACGTTATAATCGTACCCCATATTTTTATTATTCTATATAAGTTCAATCTGACTTTAATAACAATAATTTTTTTTCCAAAATGCCTAATTCCTACATATGTATTCTACCATAAATTTATATAATACTTGTAGTAATTTACTAGCATCGATGCAAGTGTAAAATCCGTAACCCTTGCAAGTGCTTTTGCATGGGAATGGATTCATGGATCATGGGTTCCACAAAGATTCCTGGGAAGTCCAAGAAAACAACTTGTTACTTTCAATACAACCAGAGGTTTTAACTGTAGTTAGTATAAAGGAAAGTTTTTATGATGGTACATCGATAGTGTTCACGAATATTTCCAAAAGGGTAAGTTTCCTAGGCAACATTTGATGTATGAGAATGAATAATGACACATGACGATCTTAAAAACATAAGTCAAATAAGTCTTTTTTGCTATCATTATTTTGTCAAAGTGTAAGTTTAAGATAAGAATTAAACGTGTGCTATGTGGTCATTAAAGGGCCGTTATTAAGTTGTGCATCTTATTTAGTAAAGGCAGAATTGGTCCTTTTTGAATCGTCTTCACTACCAATGGTGCCAAAGGCCATCAGCCGTTTTTTAGTGTAAGGACCATGTTTATGTTTGTATACTGTCTGCACATGCATGGAAAAAATATTATTTCACTACGATTATCTTTATAAGGTTATAACGTTTAAAGCAAAAATTAGCATTACATTGTGTAAAGAACTTAGATAATTATTTTAGACCTCGTAACAATTACAGTATATTCACACAAAATCTACCTTCACTGGTGTCCTCCACCACCGTCTACAAACTAGATAATTTCTTCACGCGTGATCTCTCGAACCCGTAACAAGGTCATGTGATGATGTATCCTCGATCCGAGCAGTGTGTACATAGCATTATTCGTACATATTAGTCTTGTACAGTAAAGATTATTTTACAAATTTATGGTATACAACGTCATCTGAATTGTAATCCAGTCGGAACTGAAATTTATAAGCTTTTTAGGTGTTCTTTATCAAAAGGTGGGTAATTGAGGGTTTTACAGAAACAACACTCCAGTTTACATGCACTAGATGAAACCAAACCACGTCAAACATCTATTATATTAGTATATCACATTGAGTATAGTTATCTATGTTAAAATATCATAAAATGAGAATTAAGAATATCTGTTAAAATATTACAAGGCCCACAATTCCACTAATAGGTGTAAAGATTTCAAACCCTTTACATCATGCATGTTCATAAAAGTATGCTCTCCTAGCTAGTTGGTGAAATGAACAAATGACCAAATAGCCCCTTGGACCATCTATAAGTATGGCCCTTCATCCATTCACTTATTCAAACATCCACAATTCATACTAAAACTCATTTTTTTTTTCGTATCATTCATATCCTTCAAAAAATGACCAACACGAGCATTGGAGGAACATCATCTAGCTGCTCTGAGTGTTCGTCACCTTCATCCATCCCTGACTATGAAGTGTACTCAAGAAAAAGTAGTGGGGAACATCGAAGCAAGAAGTGGAAGAAAATGCTGAAGAAGTTGGTTCAAGAAAGCAAGAAAAGCTTCTACGGATCTTCCAAGCCTATAGTATATCGATATGATGCTGTTAGTTACTCGTTGAATTTTGATGAAGGAAATCATAGTGATGAATGTTATTTGTAAAGTCGAATTTTCATTTAGGTTGTAGAAGATGTATTGTGATTCAACAAATTAACAAATTTATGTGCAAATTACTTTTTGTTAAACAATCTTATTCTTGGAACTGTTCCGGAAGTACCAGTGTCTCTAAACATCTTTAGATACAAGATTACGTATTATACTTTTTGGTCTTGTGCAAACAGGCCTACACATCTAGTGAATTTTGTAATTCAAGTCTTTTTCAGAATTCACTGAATAAAAGATACTTGAGCAGATTAAAAAGAATACGATAATACCTTAAGATGTAGACTAAAAGTTTAAAACCATATATTGATTTTATACATAATACATCACTTGTTTTTACAGATTTTGAAATAGAAAATGGAAGATTTAGATATGAATTCAGAATTTCTAAAAGAGTAATTATTTTAGCAACTCACAAGAATCTAAAGCAAAGGCCATTCAAGTTTATAGCTAAAGCAAAAATAAGACAACTACAAGGCAGCGATATTAGCCAATAGGGATGTCTTTGAGTTGCAAGTATATACTTTCGACTCCATATAAGCTTACACTAACGATTAACGAATAATACATGAAATGATTTTGACTTCACCGTCTAGATAATGAGTTCTCAAATCCTTTTGAATTTTAACGTGATGTCATTCCTACCCCCAGAACGGTATGTACTATGTGATATTTTGGCTGAAAATTAATTGCATAAGTTTTTTTCGTTTTTTTTAAATAAGAGATAAAGGGCGGCTAGGATTTGACGGGTGGCATAGAGGCAACGGCTCACGAGGGACGACTAAGTCTCGAGATCAGACTCGCTCATGATACTATGTTGAATATTGAAAACCTCTGTAAGGTGTAATGTTTATTAATTGCATAATTCATAGATCCAAGTACATAAGAAACCATAGTGACATAAAGGACCTCGACCCATAACACAATTGGGTTGGTTCCTCTAATCTAAATTCCTAATAAGGTCTTTATCAATTTATGTTTCTTTCGAAAATCCGTTGTAAAATCTGTCGATGCAAGTTAGATTTCTAGTAATGAAGTTTACATCATATTAACGAATAATAAACGAAATGAGTATGTTGCACGGCCTAGCTAATTAGTTTTCGGATATATTTGAATTTAAAGTGATGTCGTCCCATCCACAGAACGTGTAAACAATATCAAATCAATACCAAGAACACCAAGATTTGCACTTAACCAATCTCTCCACGTGCTATTTTATTAACAATGAATGTACAAAAAGACTACTCCCCAAACAGGTTATAGCCAAACAATTACAAAAGACAATGATCAATCCCCACTAGGTGGATCTTGATCTAAACCTCACTACAAATATACTCAAACATTCAGAAATAAAAACAAGGTTGAATAAAGAGATCAAACCTTGATGAAACTATAACAAGACTCTCAATATCTAGATGATATTGATGAATACAAAGACTACATGATTTCACGATTAGACGAGAGAAAACAAGAGATAAAAACAAGACAGACTTAATTAACAAACCCTAAGGAGGTAGCTTTGCTTATATAGAAGCAAAAGTTACACTTAGGTCCTTCAGCATTTGATCTTGACACTTCAGACTACAAACTTCTCAACCAAGAAAGTAACTTTGAACACTTGACATAACAAGTCCCTGAACTTCTTCAACATTATTTAACATCCTCTCTCAGTAGATGAGTTTGTATCTTTCATTACTTTCTCCTTTGGAGCTTGAGCTTGCCTCTCTGAAACTTTACCAACAAGCTCTCCTGCAAAAATGTCCAACAAACCAAGACTTCTGCAACATAATTTATGCTGAACCACACCAAGACACTTCGTAAACACATCTGCATTTTGCAAATTAGAACTCACTTTCACAGTCTTAATAACACCAGCTAACACCTTTTCTCTAACAAAGTAAGCATCAAGCTCAAAATGCTTAGTTCTTTCATGAAATATAGGGTTAGCAGCAATTTCAATTGCGGATGAATTGTCACAACACAATTCAACTGGATATAAACCTTTTAGGCCAATACTGTGTAACATATTCCCCAACAAAACAACTTCACGAGAAGCAGAAGACATACTTCTATATTCTGGGTCTAATGAACTCTTAGATATTGTAGCTTGTTTTTTACTTTTCCAGGACACAAGAGTTTTTCCCAGAAAAACACATAAACCAGTAACAAATTTTCTAGTTTTAGGACATTTAGCCCAGTCTGCATCAGCATATGCTTTTAGCTTTAAATCTTGATTTTTATAAAATTAAACTCCACAACCAGGAGAACCCTTAAGATATCTAAGAACTCTTAATGCAGCTTTAGAATGAGATTGTAAAGGACTATGCATATGCTGACTAAGACAATGAAAAGCATAACTAATATCAGGTCTGGTATTAGTTAAGTAAATCAATTTTCCCACAAGTTTTTGATAAGTTGTAAAATCAGAAAGATATTTGTCATTTTCAGTTTCATCACAACTTAAAATAGTATTTTCAGGCAAAGGAATATCAATAGGCCTAGCAGCCAACAAACCATACTCATGCAACAACTCCATACATTGTTTTCTTTGAGTCGTACACAGACCCAAATCATTTTCAATAACCTCAATACCCAAGAAGTACTTAAGAGCCCCTAAGTCTTTGATCAAGAACTTAGTACTTAAGAACAACTTAAACTCATTAATCCCATCAATATCACTTCCAGTGATCACAATATCATCACCATACATAAGCAAAGCAATAAACATACCACTTCTATGCTTAGTGTACAAAGAATAGTCAAATTTAGATTGCTCAAAGCCATGCTCAACTAAGGCAGTAGTAAGTTTAGCATTCCATTACCTTGGGGCTTGCTTTAAACCATACAAAGACTTATTAAGCTTGCAAACTTTAGACTTATCAACACTATTATATCCATCAGGTAAAGTCATATAAACATCTTCAACAAGATCACTATAAAGAAAGGCATTATTAACATCCAAATGATATAATGGCCACTTATTAACAACGGCAATACTAATTAAACATCTGACAGAGACCATTTTCACAACAGGACTAAAAGTTTTATCATAATCAAACCCTTCTTTTTTACTAAAGCCTTTAGCAACCAGCCTAGCTTTATATATTTCAATATCACCAGAGGCTTTATACTTAATTTTCCATATCCATTTACTACCTATAGGTTTTATACCAACAGGTAAATCACAAACAGCCCAAGTATTGTTTTTATTAAGAGCTTCAATCTCATTATTCATAGCTTCAACCCAATTAGGATCAGACAAAGCCTCAGCTAAACAAGTAGGTTCGATAGATTTATTTAAAGAAACAGCAAAGCACATGTTGACACTACATAATCTAGAATAGCTCACATATTTTTCAATTCCATATTTCACATTAGAACTAAGAATGTAATCATTAAACCTAACAGGAGGCTTAGATTGCCTTTCAGATCTTCTTATTATAGTTGTCTGCACATCATCCCTGTTTTGAGTTGGGCTAGACTGACTAATATTTTGAACATTGCCCTCAGACCAGTTTTGGTCATCTATTTGGGTTGCAGTAAGCCTATCACTTTGATTTCTTCCTTGTGTAGAATCATGCATATCAGAGTGTGGCAAACTACATTCCACATTAGATGTATCTCTCCCATCATCATTGGGACTTTAAGGTTTTAGATTATTAAAAAATGCAAGTGATCAGCTTCACTTGTGTTTTCCACATCAATTGAATCACAGGTTTTTTGTTTAAAAGGAAAAACAATTTCATAAAACTTTACATCTCTAGAATAGAAAACATTTCTAGTATTAAGACTTAACAACTTATAAGCTTTTTTATTAGAAGAATAACCAATAAGAACACACTTCTCATATCTGAAAGACATTTTATCATGATTGTTTAAAATGATGGAAAAACATAGACACCCAAAAGACCTCAAGTGGGAAAGATTAGGTTTTTTATTAGAAAAAATTACATGTTTCGTCCCTATGGTTTATTCAAAAATCACGTTTTCGTCCCAAAATTCATTTTAAATACACCAGTCGTCCCTAATTTTGAAACTGGTAACGTTGGCCGTCCCTATTTTGGATGGTCGTTAACTTTTCTCGTTAAGTCTCATTACTAAAAGGGTATTTTGGTCTTTTGCTCATGTCACCACCATAGGGACGAAACATGTAATTTTTTCTTATTATTATTACTATTATTTTTTTCTTCTTATTTTAAAAAATTTTAAATTTTTTATTTCGTGATTTCATTTATGAGCAATTAATAAAAAAATTTAAAAATTTTAAATTTTTTTACTTCGGTTTCAGTTCGAGCAATTTTTAAAAAAATTTAAAAAACACCGCGAGTTATTGTTTTTCTTCTCGTAAACTAAAAACCGAAATAAAATTGCTCGTAAACTGAAACCAAAATAAAAAAATTTTAATTTTAAATTTTTTTTATTATTGCTCGTAAACTGAAACCGAAATAAAAAAATTTTAAATTTTTTTTATTGCACGTAAACTGAAATCGAAATAAAAAAAATTATTATTTTTAATTATTGCTAGTAAATTGAAACTGAAATAAAAAAAATTTAATTTTTTTTATTATTTCTAGTAAACTGAAACCAAAATAAAAAAATTAAAAAAAAAATTTTAAGATTTTTTTTATTATTGCTCTAAAACTGAAACCGAAATAAAAAAAATTAATTTTTTTTATTATTGCTAGTAAACTGAAACCCGAAATAAAAAATATTAATTTTTTTTATTGCTAGTAAACTGAAACCAAAATAAAAAAAATAAAAAAAAATTTAAGAATTTTTTTTATTATTGCTCGTAAACTGAAACCAAAATAAAAAAAAATTAATTTTTTTTATTATTGCTCGTAAACTGAAACCGAAATAAAAAAAATTAATTTTTTTTTATTATTGCTAGTAAACTGAAACCAAAATAAAAAAAATTTAAAAAATTTTAAAGATTTTTTTTATTATTGCTCGTAAACTGAAACCGAAATAAAAAAAATTATAAATTTTTTTTAAATTCTTTTTATAAAAAGAAATTTATTTTTTTAATTTGATTCGTATAAAAAAATTTTAATTATTGCTCGTAATAATAATACTAATAATAATAATATCCGCTTGACCTGTGACATATTCCGCTCGGTGTCTCTATCTAGTGAGGACCACTTTTACTAACAAACAAGAAGTCCTTTCCTTTGGAAGCTAAAAATGTGGATCTATGTTTCTTGTGTAGAACCGGTTGGGACCACAAGTGGATAAGAAAAAAAGCAAATAAGCTCCGAAATAAGCAACCAATGAAGCTCGAAATAAGCTGAAATAATCGGGAATAAGCTCGAAAATAAGCACAAAAATTATGAAAACTAAGAAACTAGTTGGAAGATTAAACTAAAAGAGGACGTGACTCTTGTGACACTTCTGAATCACACAAGAAAACACCACGTCGAGTAAAAAGAAAAGCAAAGAAGAATAATAAGCCGAATAAGATTAACAAACATATAAGCTAAAGATAAAAAAGTGGATCGTGAGCTTATGATGCCAAATAAGCCACGTTTGAAATAAGACCAAATAAAGAAAGACGAAAATTAAGAAAATATCTTAATAAGCCATGAAATAAGCTACGATTTTGAGCTTATGAACTACGAATCGAACACTAAACACCCCTTGGCGAGTGATACCACATGTTATCCCTATATTAATCCTTACACGACTAATAAGCAAACCCAAATAAGCCCTCTTGATGAGCCGGATAGAAGAAGAAAAGAAAGGAAGAAAAGGAAACTTGGAATATTAGCTTAAAGAGAGAAAGTGGTGGATTACAAGTGAGAAATATGCAATCAACACCCTCTCCATGTGTGGAGAGGGTTTCTTTTATATCCTTGAGCCATAAGTGGCATGTGGGCTTTTCTACTTGGGTCGGGCTTGGCTAAACTTGGGCTTTGAGCCCGAAGTACGATATTAGATTACAATCCAAGCCCGTTAAACCCGGCTAGCCTATTACAATACAAGACCTAGTTTGACTTTATAAGACCGATAACATTCTTGTTTGACTTAATATAATTAAGGCTAACAAATTTGATTACATCAAATAGGTATAGGCCACCAGATTTACTACCAGTCCCTAGAATTCTCTCTCTTTTCAAGTCCTGAATATAACATTTATTTTCATCAAAACCAACAAACATCTTGCTATCTCTAATGAGCTTATTCACAGAGAGCAGACTAACACAGTATCCAGGGACAACAAGAACATCATACAGCATCACATTATTAGCCAATTTTAAATTTCCAACATGACTGATAACAACAAGAGTACCATTAGGATGACCAATAGTAATTTTAAGATCAGATATATCAACAACATTAACCATACCAGATATAGACCCAGTTAAGTGTTGGTTAGCCCCAGAGTCAATAATCCATCCTAAAGTAATAGTGGTCATAGACAGACTAGAATTAGAGAAAAAATATCTAGAAAAATTAATATTAAACCAGACATTTCCATTAAAGAATGAATCCCTAGATGCTATATTAGCATGTATGCTTCCAGTAGATTTATCATTGATCAGATTGAGGAGCTTTTGAATCTGCTCAGAAGTAAAACCAGAAGACAAACTAGAAGAAGAGGGTTTATCACTCATTGTAACATCAGAATTAGCATTAAAATATTATTTTCCAGTATTAGAATTAGAGTTTAAATTCCTTTTAAACCCTTGAGGGAATCTAACAATCTCAAAACACCTATCAATAGTATGACCAATTTTACCACAATGTTTGCAATTTAAGTTTGGATTAGGTCCTCTATTGACATTACTTGAAGTACCTCTGGTAAAGTTATTACTATTATTGTTATATTGTTTCTTATTATTGTTAAATGTTTTAGCAGCAAAAGAAGTAGCATTCTGCTTAGACTCAGTTCCACCAGAGGACTCAGGAACCCCTCTATGGGATTCTTCCCTAGAAACAACATTATAAGCATCCTTAACTTCAGGAAGGGGATCACTTATTAAAAGAGAACTCCTAACAGGCTGATAACAATCATCAAGGCCCATCAAAAATTGCATCAACTTCATGAGTTGTTTATGCAACCCCAATTCCTTACTGGCATCACAACTACATTTAACTTCACATGTACACTTAGGTAGTTTAGTCAGAGCATCAAATTCCATCCATAAGGAGTTTAGTCTATGATAGTAATCAGCAACTGAACTACCACCTTGCTTAACAGAATTTATCTTTTAAAGCAAATTATACACAACAAAACCATCAACTTTATCATATGTTTCTTTTAATTCTTTCCATACAACAGCAGCATTTTCAGAATACACCAAACCCATATAAACATCTTGAGAAACAACATTCATAATCCAAGTTAAAACCATGGCATTGCATCTATCCCATTGAGCAGACAAAACATCGCTAGTAGCATAAGATTCTTTCAAACAAGATCTATCAACAAAACCATACTTATTCCTAGCCTGCAAGGCTAATTTCACAGCACCAGACCAGATTTTATAATTCTCAGTACCAAGCAATTTAAAAGGAATAATAACAGAATTACTATTATCACTATTATGAACATGCAAAGGATTACCAACATCAAGATTATTAATAGAATCAACAACAGAAGAATTACTAGGACTAGGACCAACCATGATGACAAAACAGACAAATATCAAGAAAAAACAACAAACAGATAATCAAGACAAATAGACACAAATTAAAACAATAAGAGAGAAAGAGAAGAAAGAAGTTCCCAAGTACCTTGCCACTCAAAGTGGTAGATCAAGGGCAGAATAAGATCAATAAATCAATAAGACAGCAATAAAGAACAAGGAAAAAAAAGAGGTGTTACAGAGCTTAAACTACAGCGGAAGACATATATTCACTCTCTTCTTGATTCACTTAGTCAAGAAGAGAAAGAATACTCCAGAATCAGCAACCAACAACCAAGAATAGAAAAACCCCCAAATCACAACAATTAGGGTTTCAAGAAAAACCCTAATTTATTCAATTCGAGTAATTAATCAGCCAATAAACCACTTCCAGAATCAAATTGTGGCACCCAGTAAAAATTAGGTTCTCTTTTCCTTAAGTAAAATTTATGTGCTGCAAAGTTTGCAAATTTTAACGTTAATCTCAACAAGAAGTCATTATATGATCGTCATGCATCACTCCTTGTCATGAAAAGTTTAATTAGCACGCAAATATCACCATTATTGCTCTTGTGTCGAAAAGGATATTTTAGAACGTGTAGCGATAAAAAAACCATACTTATTTCACAATTGTAAAACAAAGCCATTTACTCGTATCATTTTACAAAACCATCTACACTCAATAACCGTGACTAAATTTAAAAAAAAAGATGACAACTAGGCATCATCATGCACACTTACATACTACCCCCACTAATTTCTTATTTCATTTCAAACTTCACATGCCTAGATACGTCCGATCACCTGGTACTCTTTTCAAAAGCTAGAACACCTGATTCACAATAGTGTTCCCTTTATAAAATAGTAATAGGAAAATGTTAATTATGGTAAATAGTATCATGAAAACATCATCATCATAATTATTCCCTAATAGTGCATACAAATAGTACCAATTCACATGCAAATGAAAATAATCTTAGGAACCAAGTAAACATTTTGTGTATAAATGAGAAACCATACATGCACACTTTTAGTATATCTAAACTTTAAAAATAAGAAGTAAGCAATAAGGTTCGAGTCTAGGGTTTTCGTTGGGTTCATAAGCCTAGAGACGCCAGGTTGGAAAGGGGAGAAGCCAAGGGAGGTTCGACCTCCTACCACCATCACATTCCTCGTCGTTTGGCGGACTTGGACCTCGGTGAGTCATCTCTTAGTCTAACTATGGCATTATCCTTGTAGCCTAGCAGTCGACCAAAACCAAAGCGCGTCTAGTCTTGGCTAACTAAACGAAAGCCTCGACCTTGCTTGGCTAAGTACACGACATATAACCCATGCATGGTTCGTACATACATACGCATGCAAAAACAATATCGATGCATAGAAAGCTAGTAAACAACAGATCCTGCGTGAAAACTTGCAACGAACCAAGAGAGTTCATAAAACTCTAAACATACAC
>BQNB010101939.1:0-24361 GCA_026074375.1 Tanacetum coccineum
CGAGCTTCAATGAGTGAAACTACTTATATTTTTGTGACAGATTAGTGATCATTTACAGACTACATTTTTCTAACTGATTTCCGACTGACTTTTTCTAACGGATTTCCGACAAAAAGTTTACTGACAGATTTCTGACGCCGGTTTCAGTCGGTGTTTCAAACAGATTTCCGACGGATGGTAATTAGCGACCAGGAATCATAGATGGCCTGTTTCCGTCACAAATCTGTCGGAAACAACTATTACCGACGGAAAAGGCTGTCGCTATTGACCTGTTATGTAGTAGTGACAATAAGGGATGACGAGAAAAATTATTTAAAAATAGAAGAACAAGTTACAATGTTGGTAACGTTTAGCGCTTTTTAGGCATATAAAATAGGTCTTACAACTTAGAGTGGAGTGAGATCGTCAGGAAGTGAAAGTGAATGAGAAGAGAAAGATTCCTAATTTTACTCTAGAATTGAGGATGACTCCAATTAAAGAGATATCAACAAATAGAGGAAGTGAAGGAGAATATGAAAGTTAGCCATAGAACGAAATAAAGAGTCGGTGTTATACACCACTATAAGGGAGAAGATATAGATTAATAATTTTACTCGAAAATTAGGGATAAATCCAATTAAAGAGATATCAACGAATACATAAAGTGAGGGAGACGATGAGAGTAAGCCATTGAAAGAAATAAAGAGTCGGGGTTATACACCACAATAAGGGATAATGAGACAAGTTATTTAAGGATTGGAGAACAAGTTACAATGTTGGTATCGTTAGGGCTTTCTAGGCATATAAAATAGGTCTCACAACTTAGAGTGGATGGAGATCATCATGAAGATAAACTAAAGGAGAAGAGATAACTCCAATTAAAGAGATATCAACGAATAGCGAAAGTGAAGGAGACGATGAGAGTAATCGATAATAAGAAATAAAGAGTCAGCGTTATACATCAAAATAAGGGATGATGAGAAAAATTATTTAAAAATAGAAGAACAAGTTATAATGTTGGTATCGTTAGGGCTTTCTAGGCATATAAAATAGGTCTCACAACTTAGAGTAGAGTGAGATCCTCATGAAGTGAAAGTGAATGAGAAGAGAATGATTCAAAATTTTACTCCAGAATTAAGGATGACTCCAATTAAAGAGATATCAACGAATAGAGGAAGTGAAGGAGAAGATGAGAGTTAGCCATAGAACGAAATAAAGAGTCGGTGTTATACACCACAATAAGGGATGATGAGACTAGTTATTTAAAAACAGGAGAACAAGTTACAATGTTGGTATCCTTTAGTGCTTTATAGCCATATAAAATAGGTCTCACAATCTAAAGTGGAGTAAGATTATCATGAAGTGAAAGTGAATGAGAATAGAAAGATTTATAATTTTACCAACATTGTAACTTGTTCTCTTATTTTTAAGGAACTTGTCTCATCATCCCTTATTGTGGGGTATAACACTGACTCTTTATTTTGTTCAATGGCTAACTCTCATCTTCTCCTTCACTTCCTCTATTCGTTGATATCTCTTTAATTGGATTTATCTTTAAGTTTGGAGTAAAATTATTGATCTATCTCTTCTCATTCACTTTATCTTCATGATGATCTTACTCCACTCTAAGTTGTAAGACCTATTTTATATGCCTAAAATGCCCTAAACGTTACCAACATTGTAACTTGTTCTTCTGTTTTTAAATAATTTTTCTTATCATCCCTTATTGTGGTGTATAACGCTGACTTTTTATTTCTTTCTATGGCTTACTCTCATCGTCTCCTTCACTTTCTCTATTCGTTGATATCTCTTTAATTAGAGTTATCCCTAATTTTGGAGTAAAATTATTAATCTATATCTTCTCATTCACTTTATCTTCATGATGATCTCCCTCCACTCTAAGTTGTGAGACCTATTTTATATGCCTAGAAAGCTCTAATGATACAAACATTGTAACTTGTTCTCTTGTTTTTAAAGAACTTGTCTCATCATCCCTTTTTGTGGTGTATAACCCCGACTCTTTATTTCTTTTTATGGCTTACTCTTATATTCTCTTTTACTTTCTCTATTCATTGATATCTCTTTAATTGCAGCCATCCTCAATTCTGGAGTAAAATTATGAATCTTTCTCTTCTCATTCAATTTCACTTCATGATGATCTCACTCCACTCTAAGTTGTGAGACCTATTTTATATGGCTAGAAAACCCTAAACGATACCAACATTGTAACTTGTTCTCCTGTTCTTAAATTACTTGTCTCATCATCCCTTATTGTGGTGTATAACGCCGACTCTTTATTTCTTTCTATGGCTTACTCTCATCGTCACCTTCACTTTCTCTATTCGTTGATATCTCTTTAATTAGATTTATCTCTAATTTTGGAGTAAAATTATTAATCTATCTCTTCTCATTCACTTTCTCTTCATGATGATCTCCCTCCACTATAAGTTGTGAGACCTATTTTATATGGCTAGAAAGCCCTAAATGATACCAACATTGTAACTTGTTCTCCTGTTCTTAAATAACTTGTCTCATCATCCCTTATTGTGGTTTATAACGCTGACTCTTTATTTCTTTCTATGGCTTACTCTCATCGTCTCCTTCACTTTCCCTATTCGTTGATATCTCTTTAATTAGAGTTATCTCTAATTTTAGAGTAAAATTATTAATCTATCTCTTCTCATTCACTTTATCTTCATGATGATCTCCATCCACTCTAATTTGTGAGACCTATTTTATATGCCTAGAAAGCCCTAATGATACCAACATTGTAACTTGTTCTCCTGTTCTTAAATAACAAGTCTCATCATCCCTTATTGTGGTGTATAACCCTGACTCTTTATTTCTTTCTATGGCTTACTCTCATCGTCTCCTTCACTTTCTATATTCGTTGATATCTCTTTAATTGGATTTATCTCTAATTTTGGAGTAAAATTATTAATCTATCTCTTCTCATTCACTTTCTCTTCATGATGATCTCCCTCCACTCTAAGTTGTGAGACCTATTTTATATGGCTAGAAAGCCCTAAACGATACCAACATTGTAACTTGTTCTCCTGTTCTTAAATAACTTGTCTCATCATCCCTTATTGTGGTGTATAACACTGACTCTTTATTTTGTTTTATGGCTAACTCTCATCTTCTCCTTCACTTACTCTATCCGTTCATATCTCTTTAATTGGATTACTTTTTTCAAATTTTTTTTTTTTTTCCTAATTCTGGCATAAAATTATGAATCTTTCTATTCTCATTCAATATCACTTCATGATGATCTCACTCTACTCTAAAATAGGTCTCACAACTTAGAGTGGAGGGAGATCATCATGAAGAGAAAGTGAATGAAAAGATATAGATTATTAATTTTACTCTAAAATTAGGGATAACTCTAATTAAAGAGATATCAACAAATAGAGAAAGTGAAGGAGACTATGAGAGTAAGCCATAGAAAGAAATAAAGAGTCAGTGTTATACACCACAATAAGGGATAATGAGAAAAATTATTTAAAAACAAAAGGACAAGTTACAATGTTGGAATCTTCTTTACTTCATGTATTCGTTGATACCAATTAAAGAGTATCGCAACACTAGAATTAATGAAAGCCCTAACGATACCAACATTGTAACTTGTTCTTCTGATGAATATCTCCACTCTAAGTTGTGAGACCTATTTTATATGTCTAGACAGATTCATAATTAAAGAGAAGAGTTAGCTCTAACGATACCAACATTGTAGCTTGTTCTCCCGTTCTTAAATAACGTGTCTTACCATCCCTTATTGTGGTGTATAACACTGACTCTTTATTTTGTTCTATGGCTAACTCTCATCTTCTCCTTCACTTCCTCTATTCGTTGATATCTCTTTAATTGGAGTCATCCTCAATTCTGGCGTAAAATTATGAATCTTTCTATTCTCATTCAATATCACTTCATGATGATCTCACTCTAATGTAAAATAGGTCTCACAACTTAGAGTGGAGGGAGATCATCATGAAGAGAAAGTGAATGAAAAGATATAGATTAATAATTTTACTCCAAAATTAGGGATAACTCCAATTAAAGAGATATCAACAATAATAATAGATGAAAGTTGAAGGAGACTTGAGAGTAGCCATCATAGAAGAAATAAAGAGTCAGCGTTATACACCACAATAAGGGATAATGAGAAAAATTATTTAAATACAGAAGAACAAGTTACAATGTTGGAATCTTCTTCACTTCATGTATTCGTTGATACCAATTAAAGAGTTTCGCAACACTAGAATTAATGAAAGCCCTAACGATACCAACATTGTAACTTGTTCTTCTGACGAAGATCTCCACTCTAAGTTGTGAGACCTATTTTATATGTCTAGACAGATTCATAATTAAAGAGAAGAGTTAGCCCTAACGATACCAACATTGTAACTTGTTCTCCTGTTCTTAAATAACGTGTCTCATCATCCCTTATTGTGGTGTATAACACTGACTCTTTATTTCGTTCTATGGCTAACTCTCATCTTCTCCTTCACTTCCTCTATTCGTTGATATCTCTTTAATTGGAGTCATCCTTAATTCTGGCGTAAAATTGTGAATCTTTCTATTCTTATTCAATATCACTTCATGATGATCTCACTCCACTCTAAAATAGGTCTCACAACTTAAAGTGGAGGGAGATCATCATGAAGAGAAAGTGAATGAGAAGATATAGATTAATAATTTTACTCCAAAATTAGGGATAACTCCAATTAAAGAGATATCAACAAATAGAGAAAGTGAAGGAGACGATGAGAGTAAGCCATAGAAAGAAATAAAGAGTCAGCGTTATACACCACAATAAGGGATAATGAGAAAAATTATTTAAAAACAGAAGAACAAGTTACAATGTTGGAATCTCCTTCACTTCATGTATTCGTTGATACCAATTAAAGAGTATCGCAATACTAGAATTAATGAAAGCCCTAACGATACCAACATTGTAACTTGTTCTTCTGATGAAGATCTCCACTCTAAGTTGTGAGACCTATTTTATATGTCTAGACAGATTAATAATTAAAGAGAAGAGTTAGCCCTAACGATACTAACATTGTAACTTGTTCTCTTATTCTTAAATAACGTGTCTCATCATCCCTTATTGTGGTGTATAACACTGACTCTTTATTTCGTTCTATGCTAATTCTCATCTTCTCCTTCACTTCCTCTATTCGTTGATATCTCTTTAATTAGAGTCATCCTTAATTCTAGCGTAAAATTATGAATCTTTCTATTCTTATTATAATATCCCAACTTCAGGATGATTCACTCACTATTAACATACGGGTACACAACTTAGAGTGGAGGAGAATCATGAAGATGGAAAGTGAATGAGAAGATATAGATTAATAATTTTACTCCAAAATTTATGGTATACTCCAATTAAAGAGATATCAACAAATAGAGAAAGTGAAGGAGACGATGAGAGTAAGTCATAGAAAGAAATAAAGAGTCAGCATTATACACCACAATAAGGGATAATGAGAAAAATTATTTAAAAATAGAAGAACAAGTTACAATGTTGGAATCTCCTTCACTTCATGTATTCGTTGATACCAATTAAAGATTATTGCAACACTAGAATTAATGAAAGCCCTAACGATACCAACATTGTAACTTCTTCTTCTGATGAAGATCTCCACTCTAAGTTGTGAGACCTATTTTATATGTCTAGACAGATTCATAATTAAAGAGAAGAGTTAGCCCTAACGATACCAACATTGTAACTTGTTCTCCTGTTTTTAAATAATTTGTCTCATCATCCCTTATTGTGGTGTATAATGCTGACTCTTTATTTCTTTCTATGACTTACTCTCATCGCCTCCTTCACTTTCTCTATTTGTTGATATCTCTTTAATTGGAGTTATCCTCAATTCTGGAGTAAAATTATGAATCTTTTTTTTCTCATTCACTTTCACTTCATGATGATCTCACTCCACTCTAAGTTGTGAGACCTATTTTATATGGCTAGAAAGCCCTAAACGTTACCAACATTGTAACTTGTTCTTCTAATTTTAAATAATTTTTCTCATCATCCCTTATTGTGGTGTATAACCTCGACTCTTTATTTCTTTCTATGGCTTACTCTCATCGTCTCCTTCACTTTCTCTATTCGTTGATATCCCTTTAATTGGAGTTATCTCTAATTTTAGAGTAAATTTATTAATCTATATCTTCTCATTCACTTTCTCTTCATGATGATATCCCTCCACTCTAAGTTGTGAGACCTATTTATATGCCTAGAAAGCCCTAAACGTTACCAACATTATAACTTGTTCTTCTGTTTTTAAATAATTTTTCTCATCATCCCTTATTGTGGTGTATAGCACTGACTCTTTATTTCTTTCTATGGCTTACTCTCATCGTCTCCTTCACTTTCTCTATTCGTTGATATCTCTTTAATTGGAGTTATCTCTAATTCTGGCGTAAAATTGTGAATCTTTCTATTCTTATTCAATATCACTTCATGATGATCTTACTCCACTCTAAAATAGGTCTCACAACTTAAAGTGGAGGAGATCATCATGAAGAGAAAGTGAATGAGTAAAGATATAGATTTAAATAATTTACTCCAAACATTAGGGATAACTCCAATTATAGAGATATGCAACAAATAGAGAAATGAAGAGACTATGAGAGTAAGCCATAGAAGAAATAAAGAGTCAGCGTTATACACCAAAATAAGGGATATGAGACCCCAAAATTATTTAAAAACGAAGACAAGTTACAATGTTGGAATCTCCTTCACTTCATGTATTCGTTGATACCAATTAAAGAGTATCGCAATACTAGAATTAATGAAAGCCCTAACGATACCAACATTGTAACTTGTTCTTCTGATGAAGATCTCCACTCTAAGTTGTGAGACCTATTTTATATGTCTAGACAGCATTAAATAATTAAAGAGAAGAGTTAGCCCTAACGATACTAACATTGTAACTTGTTCTCCTATTCTTAAATAACGTGTCTCATCATCCCTTATTGTGGTGTATAACACTGACTCTTTATTTCGTTCTATGGCTAATTCTCATCTTCTCCTTCACTTGAAATAAAGAGTCAGGGTTATACACCACAATATGGGATGATGAGAAAAATTATTTAAAAGCAGGAGAACAAGTTACAATGTTGGTAATGTTTAGGGATTTCTAGGCTTATAAAATTAGTCTCACAACTAAGAGTTGAGGGAGATCATCATGAAGAGAAAGTGAATGAGAAGAGAAAGATTAATAATTTTACTCCAAAGTTAAGGATAACTCCAATTAAAGAGATATCAACGAATATAGAAAGTGAAGGAGACGATGAGAGTAAGCCATAGAAAGAAATAAAGAGTCGAGGTTATACACCATAATAAGTGATGATGAGACAAGTTATTTAAAAACAGGAGACCAAGTTACAATGTTGGTATCGTTTAGGGGTTTCTAGCCATATAAAATAGGTCTCACAACTTAGAGTGGAGTGTTATCATCATGAAGTGAAAGTGAATGAGAAGAGAAAGATTACTAATTTTACTCTAAAATTAAGGATAACTCGATGTCTCTAATTAAAAAATATCAACGAAATAGAAGAAATTAAGAAGAAGATGAGAGTAAGCCATAGAGCAAAAATAAAGGAGTCGGTGTTATACACCATTAATAAGGGATGATGAGGAAAAATTATTATAAATAGGAGAACAGTTACTTTTGTTGTGTATGTTTATGGCTTTCTAGCCATATAAAAGTTTTCTCACAACTTAGAGTTGATTGGATTCATCATAAAGTGGAAATGATGTGAATAGAAAGATTTAATTTTATCCGAAAGTAGGGATAACTCCAATAAAGAGCTATTCAACGAATAGAGAAAGTGAAGGAGACGATGAGAGTAAGCCATAGAAAGAAATTAAAGAGTCCATGTTATACACCACAATAAGGGATGATCAGAAAAAGTATTTAAAAATAGAAGAACAAGTTACAATGTGGTATCGTTTACGGGCTTTTAGGCATATAAAATAGGTCTCATAACTTAGAGTGGAGGGAGATCATCATGAAGATAAAGTGAATGAGAAGAGATAGATTAATAATTTTACTCTAAATTTAGAGATAACTCTAATTAAAGAGATATCAACGAATAGAGAAAGCGAGGAGACGTTGGAGTAGCAATAGTAAGAAAACAAAGAGTCGGGGTTTACACCGACAATAAGGTTGATGAGAAAAATTATTTAAAACAGAGAAAACATGTTACATGTTGGTATACCTTTAGGCTTTTTAGGCATATAAATAGGTGCTTACAACTTAGAGTGAAGGGAGTCATCATAAAGTGAATGTGAATGAGAGAGAGAGATTACTAATTTTACCCAAAACTAGGATTCTCCAAATTAAAGAGTTTCAACGAATAGAGAATGTGAAAGAGGCTGATTTTTTTTTTTTTTTTTTTTTTTTTTTTAAGAGTATGCCATAGAACGAAATAAGAGTCAGGTTATACACCACAATAAGGGATGATGAGACAAGTTCTTTAAAAAAACAGGAGAACAAGTTACAATGTTGGTATCGTTAGGGCTTTCTAGGCATATAAAATAGGTCTCACAACTTAGAGTGGAGTGAGATCATCATGAAGTGAAATTGAATGAGAATAGAAAGATTCATAATTTTACTCCAGAATTAAGGATGACTCCAATTAAAGAGATATCAACGAATAGAGAAAGTGAAGGAGACGATGAGAGTAAGCCATAGAAAGAAATAAAGAGTCAGCGTTATACACCACAATAAGGGATGATGAGATAAGTTATTTAAAAACAGGAGAACAAGTTACAATGTTGGTATCGTTTAGGGCTTTCTAGCCATATAAAATAGGTCTCACAACTTAGAGTGGAGTGAGATCATCATGAAGTGAAATTGAATGAGAAGAGAAAGATTCATAATTTTACTCCAAAATTAGGGATAACTCCAATTAAAGAGATATCAACGAATAGAGAAAGTGAAGGAGACGATGAGAGTAAGCCATAGAAAGAAATAAAGAGTCCGCGTTATACACCACAATAAGGGATGATCAGAAAAATTATTTAAAAATAGAAGAACAAGTTACAATGTTGGTATCGTTTAGGGCTTTCTAGGCATATAAAATAGGTCTCACAACTTAGAGTGGAGGGAGATCATCATGAAGATAAAGTGAATGAGAAGAGATAGATTAATAATTTTACTCTAAAATTAGAGATAACTCTAATTAAAGAGATATCAACGAATAGAGAAAGTGAAGGAGACGATGAGAGTAAGCCATAGAAAGAAATAAAGAGTCGGGGTTATACACCACAATAAGGGATGATGAGAAAAATTATTTAAAAATAGAAGAACAAGTTACAATGTTGGTAACGTTTAGGGCTTTTTAGGCATATAAAATAGGTCTTACAACTTAGAGTGGAGGGAGATCATCATGAAGATAAAGTGAATGAGAAGAGAGAGATTAATAATTTTACTCCAAAATTAGGATAACTCCAACTAAAGAGATATCAACGAATAGAGAAGTGCATCTCGAGTACGATAAGAGTAAGCCTCATAGAACTAATAAAGAGTCGGGGATATATACCAAATAAGGGTGATGAGACAAGTTCATAAAAAACAAGAGAAAACAATTTACAATGTTGGTACGTTAGGGCTTGCTATCATATAAAATAGTCTCACAACTTAGTGTTGTGGGAGTCATCAATGATGTGAAATTGAATGTGAATAGAAAAGATTCATAAATTTACTCCAGAATTGAGGTTGACTCTAATTAAATAAGATATCATACGATAGAGAAAAGTTTTTAAAAGAAGAAGATGGAGAGTAAGCCATAGAACCAAAAATAAAGAGTCGGTGTTATACACCATAATAAGGGATGATGAGAATATATTTATTTAAAAAATAGGAGAACAAGTTACAATGTTGGTATCGTTTAGGGCTTTAGCCATATAAAATATTTCTACAATTAGAGTGGATTGAGATCATCATAAGAGAAATTGATGAGAATTGAAAGATTCATAATTTTTACTCCGAATTAGGATAATCCAATTATAGAGATATCAACGAATAGAGAAAGTGAGGAGACGCATGTGAGTATGCCATAGAAAGAAAATAAAAAGTCCATGTTATACACCACAAATAAGGGATGATCAGAAAAAGTATTTAAAATTGAAGAAACAAGTTACAATGTTGGTATCGTTTAGGGCTTTATAGGCATATAAATAGGTCTTACAACTTAGAGTGGAGGGAGTTCATCATGATGATAAGTGACATGAGAAGATGATAGATTATTAATTTACTCAAAATTAGAGATAATTCTACTTATAGTGGATATCAACGAATAGAGAAAGTGAAGGAGACGATGAGAGTAAGCCATAGAAAGAAATAAAGAGTCGGGGTTATACACCACAATAAGGGATGATGAGAAAAATTATTTAAAAACAGAAGAACAAGTTACAATGTTGGTAACGTTTAGGGCTTTTTAGGCATATAAAATAGGTCTTACAACTTAGAGTGGAGGGAGATCATCATGAAGATAAAGTGAATGAGAAGAGAGAGATTAATAATTTTACTCCAAAATTAGGATAACTCCAACTAAAGAGATATCAACGAATAGAGAAAGTGAAGGAGACGATGAGAGTAAGCCATAGAAAGAAATAAAGAGTCAGGGTTATACACCACAATAAGGGATGATGAGACAAGTTCTTTAAAAACAAGAGAACAAGTTACAATGTTGGTATCGTTAGGGCTTTCTAGGCATATAAAATAGGTCTCACAACTTAGAGTGGAGTGAGATCATCATGAAGAGATACGGAATGAGAAAAGAAAGATTCATAATTTTACTCCAGAATTGAGGATGACTCCAATTAAAGAGATATCAACGAATAGAGAAAGTGAAGGAGACGATGAGAGTAAGCCATAGAAAGAAATAAAGAGTCAGTGTTATACACCACAATAAGGGATGATGAGACAAGTTATTTAAAAACAGGAGAACAAGTTACAATGTTGGTATCGTTTAGGGCTTTCTAGCCATATAAAATAGGTCTCACAACTTAGAGTGGAGTGAGATCATCATGAAGTGAAATTGAATGAGAAGAGAAAGATTCATAATTTTACTCCAAAATTAGGGATAACTCCATATAAAGAGATATCAACGAAATAGAGAAAAAGAAGGAGACGATGAGTGTATGCCATAAAAAGAATATAAGAGTCCGCGTTATTAACACAATAAGGGATGATCAGAAAAATTATTTAAAAATAGAAGTACAAGTAGGGCTACAAGTTGGGTATCATTTAGGCTTTCTAGGCATATAAAAAAGGTCTTACAAACTTAGTGTGGAGGGAGGCATCATCCATGAAGATAAGTTTGAATCGAGAAGGATAGATTAATTTTTACTCTAAAGTAGAGATAATCACTAATTAAGAGATATCAACGAACTAGAGAAAGTGAAGAGGACGGATGAGAGTAAGCCATAGAAAGAAATAAAGAGTCATGGTTATACACCACAATAAGGGATGATGAGAAAAATGATTTAAAAAATAGAAGAACAAGTTACAATGTTGGTAACGTTTAAGGCTTTTTAGGCATATAGAAAAGGTATTACAACTTAGAGGGAGGGGATCATCATGAAGATAAAACGAACTGAGAAGAGGAGATTAAAATAATTTTACTCCAAAATTAGGATAACTCCAACTAAAGAGATATCAACGAATAGAGAAAGTGAATGAGACGATAAGAGTAAGCCATAGAACTAAATAAAGAGTCGGGGTTATATATCACGATAAGGGATGATGAGACAAGTTCTTTAAAAAAACAAAGAGAAAAATTTACATGTTGTATCGTAGGGATTTTCTGCATATTATAAATTGGTCTCTACAAATTAGAGTTGAGGGAGATCATCATGATGTGAAATTGAATGAGAATAAAAAGATTCATAATTTTACTCCAGAATTGAGGATGACTCTAATTAAAAAGATATCAACGAATAGAGAAAGTAAAGAAGAAGATGAGAGTAAGCCATAGAACAAAATAAAGAGTCGGTGTTATACACCATAATAAGGGATGATGAGAAAAATTATTTAAAAATAGGAGAACAAGTTACAATGTTGGTATCGTTTAGGGCTTTCTAGCCATATAAAATATTTCTCACAACTTAGAGTGGATTGAGATCATCATAAAGTGAAATTGAATGAGAATAGAAAGATTCATAATTTTACTCCGAAATTAGGGATAACTCCAATTAAAGAGATATCAACGAATAGAGAAAGTGAAGGAGACGATGAGAGTAAGCCATAGAAAGAAATAAAGAGTCCATGTTATACACCACAATAAGGGATGATCAAATAAGTAATTAAAAAAATAGAAAGAAACAAGTTTAACAATGTTGGTATCGTTTAGGGTTTCTAGGCATATAAAAATAAAGTGTCTTACAACTTAAAGTGGAGGGAGATCATCATGGAGATAAAGTGAATGAGAAGAGATAAGATTAATTAATTTTACTCTAATTTAGAGATAACTCTATAAAGAGATATCTAACGAAAGAGAAAGCGAGGTGACGATGAGGAGTAAGCATAGAAAGAAATAAAGAGTCGGGGTTATACACCACAATAAGGGATGATGAGAAAAATTATTTAAAACAAAAGAAAATTACAATGTTGGAACTTTAGGGCTTTTTAGCATATAAAATAGGTCTTAAAACTTAGAGTGAAGAGAGATCATCATGATAGATAAAAAAGTGAATGAGAAGAGAGTGAGATTAATAATTTTACCCCAAAATTAGGGATAACTCCATTAAAGAGATATCAACGAATAGAGAAAGTGAATGAGACGATAAGAGTAAGCCATAGAACTAAATAAAGAGTCGGGGTTATATACCACAATAAGGGATGATGAGACAAGTTCTTTAAAAACAAGAGAACAATTTACAATGTTGGTATCGTTAGGGCTTTCTATGCATATAAAATAGGTCTCACAACTTAGAGTGGGAAAAAAAATAGTTTTGAGATCATCATGAGTGCTACGGAATGAGAAAAGAAAGATTCATAATTTTACTCCAGAATTAAGGATGACTCCAATTAAAGAGATATCAACGAATAGAGAAAGTGAAGGAGACGATGAGAGTAAGCCATAGAAAGAATAAGAGTCAGCGGTATACACCAAATAAGGATGATGAGAAAATTATTTTTAAAAAACAGGAGACAAATTACCAATGTTGGTATATTGTTAGGGCATTCTAGGTTATTACACTAGGTCTCACAATTAGAGTTGAGGGAGATCATCAGGAAGACAAAGTGAATGAGAAGAGTTACTTTCACGTTCATCATCTCTATCACTTGGTATTGTATGGGCTTACTCTCCATCATCTCTATCACCTTTTCCTATTCGTTGATATCTCTTTAATTGGAGTTATCTCTAATTTTCGTTGTAAAATTATTAATCATCTCTTATCATTCAATTAAACTTCTGATGATCTTACCTCACTCAAAGTGTGGAGACTATTTTTTAGGGCCTAGAAAGCCCTAACGATACCAACATTGTAACTTGTTCTCCTGTTCTTAAATAACTTGTCTCATCATCCCTTATTGTGGTGTATAACATTGACTCTTTATTTTTTTCTATGGCTTACTCTCATCGTCTCCTTCCCTTTCTCTATTCGTTGATATCTCTTTAATTGGAGTTATCTCTAACTTTAGAGTAAAATTATTAATCTATCTTTTCTCATTCACTTTCTCTTCATGATGATCTCCCTCCACTCTAAGTTGTGAGACCTAATATATATGGCTAGAAAGCCCTAAACGATACCAACATTGTAACTTGTTCTCCTGTTCTTAAATAACTTGTCTCATCATCCCTTATTGTGGTGTATAACCCTGACTCTTTATTTCTTTCTATGGCTTACTCTCATCGTCTCCTTCACTTTCTCTATTTGTTGATATCTCTTTAATTGGATTTATCTTCAATTTTGGAGTAAAATTAGTAATCTATCTCTTCTCATTCACTTTCTCTTCATGATGATCTCCCTCCATTCTAAGTTATGAGGCCTATTTTATATGGCTAGAAAGCACCTAAATGTTTCACCATTGTAACTGTTCTCTTGTTCTTAAATAAACTTGTCTATTATCCCTTATTGTGGTGTATAACGCCGAATCTTTATTTCTTTCTATGGCTTACTCTTCATCTTCTTTTTTATTTCTCTATTCGTTGATATCTCTTTAATTGGAGTCATTCCTCAATCTCTAGAGTAAATTTATGAACTTCTAATTCTCATTCCATTTCACTTCTTGATATCTACCTCACTCAAGTTGTGAGACTATTTTATTTGCCTAGAATAGCCCTAAACGATACCCAACATTGTAACTTGTTCTCCTATTTTTAAAGAACTTGTCTCATCATCCCTTATGTGCGTGTATAACCCTGTGACTTTTATTTCTTTCTATAGCTCTACTCTCATAGTCTCCTTCACTGTTCTATTCTTTGATATCTGCTTAATTAGACTTATCTCTAATGTTTGGAGTAAAAATTATTAATCTATCTTTCTCATATCACTTTCTTTTTTATGATGATCTTCCTCAACTCTATAGTTGTGAGACCTATTTTATGTGGCTAGAAGCCCTATATGATCCAAAATTGTATCTTGTTCTCTGTTCTTAAATTACTTGTCTCATCATACCTTATTGTGTATGTATAACGCTGACCTCTTTTATTTCTTTCTAGTGGCATACTCTCTCATCTCTTTATAACTTTCCCTATTCGTTGATTATTCTTTAATTGGAGTTATCTCTATGTCTTATGAGTAATTTTTTTAATCTATCTCTTCTCATTCACTTCTCTTCATGTGATTCTTCTCACTCAAAGTATTGTGAGGACATATTTTTTAGCCTAGATAAGCCATATCGATCAACCAAACAATGTAACTAGTTCTCTGTTCTTTAAATAACTTGTCTATCATATCTTATTGTGGTGTATATCCTCGCACTATTGATTTCTTTCTATGGCTTACTCTCATCGTTTCATTAACATTTCTCTTTTCTTTTATATCTCTTTAATTGGATTTTTCTCTATTTTGGAGTAAAAATTATTATCTATCTATTCACATTTACTTTTCATCATGAGGATCTCCCTGCCACTCTAAGTTGTGAGACCTATTTTTTATATGGGTAGAAAGCCCTAAATGATTCCAACATTGTAATTGTGCTTCTGTCTTAAATAACTTGTCTCATCATCCCTTATTGTGTTGTATAACGCTGACTCTTTATTTCTTTCTATGGCTTACTCTCATCGTCTCCTTCATTTTCTCTATTCGTTTGATATTTTTTAATTGGATTATCCAAATTTTGGAGTCAAAAATTATTAATCTAGTTGTCCGAGTCCGTTAACTTGAGTTATGTAGGTTATATTGCATATTGAGATATTGGCAAAGTAATGTAATGTAATAAACCAAAAAATTTCCTTGAAAAAGGTGAGTTCATATACAACTGATAGATTGTACATCATCTAACTTAATAGATGGATATTTACATTTATAAAAATTGTAGGTTGTTATACCAATTCTGGAGTAAAATTATGAATCTTTCTCTTCTCATTCAATTTCACTTCATGATGATCTCACTCCACTCTAAGTTGTAAGAAGTATTTTATATGCCTAAAAAGCCCTAAACGGTACCAACATTGTAACTTGTTCTTCTGTTTTTAAATAATTTTTCTCATTCAGTTTCTCTTCATGACGATCTCACTCCAATCTAAGTTGTGAGACCTGTTTTATATGGTTAGAAAGCCCTAAACGATACCAACATTGTAACTTGTTCTCCTATTTTAAATAACTTGTTTCATCATCCCTTATTGTGGTTTATAACGCTGACTCTTTATTTATTTCTATGGCTTACTCTTATCGTCTCCTTCACTTTCTCTATTCGTTGATATCTCTTTAATTGGATTTATCCCTAATTTTGGAGTAAAATTATTAATCTATATCTTCTCATTCACTTTCTCTTCATGATGATCTCCCTCCACTCTAAGTTGTTAGACCTATTTTAGATGCCTAGAAAGCCCTAACGATACCAACATTGTAACTTCTTCTCCGGTTCTTCTCCTTCTCCTTCACTTTCATTTCTCATTCACTTTCTCATCATGATGATCTCCGTCCACTCTAAGTTGTGAGACCTTTTATATATGCCTAGAAAGCCCTAACGATACCAACATTGTAACTTGTTCTCCTATTTTTAAATAACTTGTCTCATCATCCCTTATTTTCGTTATATGGCTAACTCTCATCTTCTCCTTCACTTCCTCTATTCGTTGATATCTCTTTAATTGGAGTCATCCTCAATTTTGGAGTAAAATTATGAATCTTTCTCTTCTTATTCACTTTCACTTCATGATGATCTCACTCCACTCTAAGTTGTGAGACCTATTTTATATGGCTAGAAATCCCTAAATGATACCAACATTGTAACTTGTTCTCCTGTTCTTAAATAACTTATCTCTTCATCCCTTATTGTGGTATACAACGCCGACTCTTTATTTCTTTCTATGGCTTAATCTTATCGTCTCCTTCACTTTCTCTATTCGCTGATATCTCTTTTAATGGATTTATCCCTAATTTTGGTGTAAAATTATTAATCTATATCTTCTCATGCACTTTCTCTTCATGATGATCTCCCTCAACTCTCAGTTGTGAGACATATTTTAGATGCCTAGAAAGCACTAACGATACCAACATTGTAACTTGTTCTCCTATTCTTAAATAACTTGTCTCATCATCCCTTATTGTGGTGTATAACGCCGACTCTTTATTTCATTCAATGGCTAACTCTCATCTTCTCCTTCACTTTCTCTATTCCTTGATATCTCTTTAATTGGAGTTATCACTAATTTTAGAGTAAAATTATGAATCTATATATTCTCATTCACTTTCTCTTCATGATGATCTCCCTCCACTCTAAGTTGTGAGACCTATTTTAGATGCCTAGAAATCCCTAATGATACCAACATTGTAACTTTTTCTCCTGTTTTTAAAGAACTTGTCTCATCATCCCTTATTGTGGTGTATAACCCCGATTCTTTATTTCTTTCTATGGCTTACTCTCATCGTCTCCTTCACTTTCTCTATTCATTGATATCTCTTTAATTGGATTTATCCCTAATTTTGGAGTAAAATTATTAATCTATATCTTCTCATTCACTTTCTCTTCATGATGATCTCCCACCACTCTAAGTTGTGAGACCTATTTTAGATGCCTTGAAAGCCCTAATGATACCAACATTGTAACTTGTTCTCCAGTTTTTAAAGAATTTGTCTCATCATCCCTTATTGTGGTGTATAACTCTGACACTTTATTTCTTTCTGTGGCTTACTCTCATCGTCTCCTTCACTTTCTATATTCGTTGATATCTCTTTAATTGGATATATCTCTAATTTAAGAGTAAAATTATTAATCTATCTCTTCTCATTCACTATCTCTTCATGATGATCTCCCTCCACTCTAAGTTGTGAGACCTATTTTAGATGCCTAGAAAGCCCTAACGATACCAACATTGTAACTTGTTCTCCTGTTCTTAAATAACTTGTCTCATCATCCCTTATTGTGGTGTATAACGCCGACTCTTTATTTCATTCAATGGCTAACTCTCATCTTCTCCTTCACTTCCTCTATTCGCTGATATCTCTTTAATTGGATTTATCCCTAATTCTAGAGTAAAATTATGAATCTTTCTCTTCTCATTCAATTTCACTTCATGATGATCTCACTCCACTCTAAGTTGTGAGACCTATTTTAGATGCCTAGAAATCCCTAACGATACCAACCTTGTAACTTGTTCTCTTGTTTTTAAAGAACTTGTCTCATCATCCCTTATTGTGGTGTATAACCCCGACTCTTTATTTCTTTCTATGGCTTACTCTCATCGTCTCCTTCACTTTCTCTATTCATTGATATTTCTTTAATTGGATTTATCTCTAATTTTGGTGTAAAATTATTAATCTATCTCTTCTCATTTACTTTCTCTTCATGATGATCTCCCTCCACTCTAAGTTATGAGACCTATTTTAGATGCCTAGAAAACCCTAACGATACCAACATAGTAACTTGTTACCCATTCTTAAATAACTTGTCTCATCATCCCTTATTGTGGTGTATAACACTAACTCTTTATTTCGTTCTATGTCTAACTCTCATCTTCTCCTTCACTTCCTCTATTCATTGATATCTCTTTAATTGCAGTCATCCTCAATTCTGGAGTAAAATTATGAATCTTTCTATTCTCATTCAATATCACTTCATGATGTTCTCACTCTACTCTAAGTTGTAAGACCTATTTTATATGCCTAAAAACCCCTAAACGTTACCAACATTGTAACTTGTTTTTCTGTATATAAATAAATTTTCTCATCATCCCTTATTGTGGTGTATACCGCTGACTCTTTATTTCTTTCTATGGCTTACTCTCATCGTCTCCTTCACTTTCTCTATTCGTTGATATCTCTTTAATTGAATTTATCCCTAATTCTAGAGTAAAATTATTAATCTTTCTCTTCTCATTCAATTTCACTTCATGATGATCTCCCTCCACTCTAAGTTGTGAGACCTATTTTATATGCCAAGAAAGCCCTAACGATAACAACATTGTAACTTGTTCTTCTGTTTTTAAATAATTTTTCTCATCATCCCTTATTGTGGTGTATAACCCCGACTCTTTATTTCTTTCTATGGCTTACTCTCATCATCTCCTTCACTTTCTCTATTCGTTGATATCTCTTTAATTGGAGTTATCTCTAATTTTAAAGTAAAATTATTAATCTATATCTTCTCATTCACTTTCTCTTCATGATGATCTCCCTCCACTCTAATTGTGAGACCTATTTTAGATGCCTACAAAGCCCTAACGATTCCAACATTGTAACTTGTTCTCCTGTTTTTAAAGAACTTATCTCATCATCCCTTATTGTGGTGTATAACCCCGACTCTTTATTTCTTTCTATGGCTTACTCTCATTGCCTCTTTCCCTTTCTCTATATTTCTAATTAGATTTATCTCTAATTTTGGAGTAAATTATTAATCTATATCTTCTCATTCAATATTTCTTCATGATGATCTCCCTCCACTCTAAGTTGTGAGACCTATTTTATATCGCTAGAAACCCTAAACGATACCAACATTGTAACTTGTTCTCCTGTTTTTAAATAACTTGTCTCATCATCCCTTATTGTGGTGTATAACACTGACCCTTTATTTCGTTCTATGGCTAACTCTTATCTTCTCCTTCACTTCCTCTATTCGTTAATATCTCTTTAATTGGAGTCATCCACAATTCTGGAGTAAAATTATAAATCTTTCTATTCTCATTCAATTTCACTTCCTGATGATCTCACTCCACTCTAAGTTGTAAGACCTATTTTATATGCCTAAAAAGCCATAAACAATACCAACATTGTAACTTATTCTCCTGTTCTTAATTAACTTGTCTCATCATCCCATATTGTGGTGTATAACCCCGACTCTTTATTTCTTTCTATGGCTTACTCTCATCGTCTCATTCACTTTCTCTTCATGATGATCTCCCTCATACTGTAAGTTGTGAGACCTATTTTATATGGCTAGAAAGCCCTAAACGATACCAACATTGTAACTTGTTCTCCTATTCTTAAATAACTTGTCTCATCATCCCTTATTGTGGTGTATAACGCTGACTCTTTATTTCTTTCTATGGCTTACTCTCATCGTCTCCTTCACTTTCCCTATTCGTTGATATCTCTTTAATTAGAGTTATCTCTAATTTTAGAGTAAAATTATTAATCTATCTCTTCTCATTCACTTTATCTTCATGATGATCTCCCTCCACTCTAAGTTGTGAGACCTATTTTATATGCCTAGAAAGCCCTAACGATACCAACATTGTAACTTGTTCTCCTGTTTTTAAATAACTTGTCTCATCATCCCTTATTGTGGTGTATAACCCCGACTCTTTATTTCTTTCTATGGCTTACTCTCATCGTCTCCTTCACTTTCTCTATCCGTTGATATCTCTTTAGTTAGAGTTATCCTAATTTTGGAGTAAAATTATTAATCTCGCTCTTCTCATTCACTTAATCTTCATGATGATCTCCCTCCACTCTAACTTTGAAGACCAATTTTATATGCCTAGAAAGCCCTAACGATACCAAAATTGTAACTTGTTCTCTTGTTTTTGAAGAACTTGTCTCATCATCCCTTATTGTGGTGTATAACACCGACTCTTTATTTCGTTCAATGGCTAACTCTCATCTTCTCCTTCACTTCCTCTATTCGTTGATATCTCTTTAATTGGAGTCATCCTCAATTTTGGAGTAAAATTATGAATCTTTCTCTTCTCATTCACTTTCACTTCATGATGATCTCACTCCACTCTAAGTTGTGAGACCTATTTTAGATGCCTAGAAAGCCCTAACGATACCAACATTGTAACTTGTTCTCCTATTTTTAAAGAACTTGTCTCATCATCCCTTATTGTGGTGTATAACCCCGACTCTTTATTTCTTTCTATGGCTTACTCTCATCGTCTGTTTCACTTTCCCTATTCGTTGATATCTCTTTAATTGGAGTTATCTCTAATTTTAGAGTAAAATTATTAATCTATCTATTCTCATTCACTTTATCTTCATGATGATCTCCCTCCACTATATGTTTTAAGACCTATTTTATATGCCTAAAAAGCCTTAAACGTTACCAACATTGTAACTTGTTCTCTTGTTTTTAAATAACTTGTCTCATCATCCCTTATTGTGGTGTATAACACTGACTCTTTATTTCGTTCTATGTCTAACTCTCATCTTCTCCTTCACTTCCTCTATTCATTGATATCTCTTTAATTGGAGTCATCCTCAATTCTGGAGTAAAATTATGAATCTTTCTATTCTCATTCAATTTCACTTCATGATGATCTCACTCTACTCTAAGTTGTAAGACCTATTTTATATGGCGTGAAAGCCCTAAACGATACCAACGTTGTTACTTGTTCTCCTATTTTTAAATAACTTGTCTCATCATCCCTTATTGTGGTGTATAACACTGACTCTTTATTTCTTTATATGGCTTACTCTCATCGTCTCCTTCACTTTCTCTATTCGTTTATATATCTTTAATTGGAGTTATCTCTAATTTTAGAGAAAAATTATTAATCTATCTCCTCATTCACTTTATCTTCATGATGATCTCCCTCCACTCTAAGTTGTATGACCTATTTTATATGCCTAAAAAGCCCTAAACCTTACCAACATTGTAACTTGTTCTTCTGTTTTTAAATAATTTTTCTCATCATCCCTTATTGTGGTGTATAACACTGACTCTTTATTTCGTTCTATGGCTAACTCTCATCTTCTCCTTCACTTCCTCTATTCGTTGATATCTCTTTAATTGGAGTCATCCTCAATTCTGGAGTAAAATTATGAATCTTTCTCTTCTCATTCAATTTCACTTCATGATGATCGCACTCCACTCTAAGTTGTGAGACCTATTTTATACACCATAAAAAGAAATAAAGAGTCGGGGTTATACACCACAATAAGGCATATAAAATAGGTCTCATAACTTAGAGTAGAGGGAGATCATCATGAAGATAAAGTTAATGAGAAGAGATAGATTAATAATTTTACTCTAAAATTAGAGATAACTCCAATTAAAGAGATATCAACGAATAGGGAAAGTGAAGGAGACGATAAGAGTAAGCCTTATAACGAAATAAAGAGTCAGCGTTATACACCACAATAAGGGATGATGAGACAAGTTCTTTAAAAACAAGAGAACAAGTTACAATGTTGGTATCGTTAGGGCTTTCTAGGCATATAAAATAGGTCTCACAACTTAGAGTGGAGGGAGATCATCATGAAGTGAAATTGAATGAGAATAGAAAGATTCATAATTTTACTCCAAAATTGAGGATGACTCTAATTAAAGAGATATCAACGAAGAGAGGAAGTGAAGGAGAAGATGAGAGTTAGCCATAGAACGAAATAAAGAGTCAATGTTATACACTATAATAAGGGATGATGAGACATGTTATTTAAAAATAGGAGAACAAGTTACAATGTTGGTATCGTTTAGGGCTTTCTACCCATATGAAATAGGTCTCACAACTTAGAGTGGAGTGAGATCATCATGAAGTGAAATTGAATGAGAAGAGATAGATTCATAATTTTACTCCAGAATTGAGGATGACTCCAATTAAAGAGATATCAACAAATAGAGGAAGTAAAGGAGAAGATGAGAGTTAGTCATAGAACGAAATAAAGAGTCGGCGTTATACACCACAATAAGGGAAGATGAGACAAGTTATATAAAAACATGAGAACAAGTTACAATGTTGGTATCGTTTAGGGCTTTCTAGCCATATAAAATAGGTCTCATAACTTAGAGTGGAGGGAGATCATCATGAAAATAAAGTAAATGAGAAGATATAGATTAATAATTTTACTCCTAAATTAGGATAACTCCAACTAAAGAGATATCAACGAATAGAGAAAGTGAAGGAGACAATGAGAGCAAGCCATAGAAAGAAATAAAGAGTCCGTGTTATACACCATAATAAGAGATGATGAGAAAAAATATTTAAAAACAGAAGAACAAGTTACAATGTTGGTTTCGTTTAGGGCTTTTTAGGCATATAAAATAGGTCTTACAACTTAGAGTAGAGTGAGATCATCATGAAGATAAAGTGAATGAGAAGAGATAGATTAATAATTTTACTCCAAAATTAGAGATAAACCCAATTAAAGAGATATGACTGAATAGAGGAAGTGAAGGAGAAGATGAGATTTAGTCAAAGAACGAAAAAAAGAGTCGGTGTTATACATCACAATAAGGGATGATGAGACAAGTTATTTAAAAACAGGTGAACAAATTACAATGTTACTATCGTTTAGGGCTTTCTAGCCATATTAAATAAGTCTCACAACTTAGAGTGGAGTGAGATCATCATGAAGTGAAATTGAATGAGAATAGAAAGATTCATAATTTTACTCCAGAATTGAGGATGACTCCAATTAAAGAGATATCAACGAATAGAGGAAGTGAAGGAGAAGATGAGAGTTAGCCATAGAACGAAATAAAGAGTCGGCGTTATACACCACAATAAGGGAAGATGAGACAAGTTATTTAAAAACAGGAGAACAAGTTACAATGTTGGTATCGTTAGGGCTTTCTAGGCATCTAAAATAGGTCTCACAACTTAGAGTGGAGTGAGATCATCATGAAGTGAAATTGAATGAGAATAGAAAGATTCATATTTTTACTCTAGAATTAGAGATAAATCCAATTAAAGAGATATCAATGAATCGAGAAAGTAAAGGAGATGATGAGAGTAAGCCATAAAAAGCCCTAAACGATAAGAACATGAGAACAAGTTACAATGTTGGTATCGTTTAGGTCTTTCTAGGCATATAAAATAGGTCTCATAACTTAGAGTGGAGGGAAATCATCATGAAGATAATGTAAATGAGAAGATATAGATTAACGAATAGAGAAAGTGAAGGAGACGATGAGAGTAAGCCATAGAAAGAAATAAAGAGTCCGCATTATACACCATAATAAGAGATGATGAGAAAAAATATTTAAAAACAGAAGAACAAGTTACTATGTTAGTATCGTTTAGGGCTTTCTAGGCATATAAAATAGGTCTTACAACTTAGAGTGGAGTGAGATCATCATGAAGATAAAGTGAATGAGAAGAGATAGATTAATAATTTTACTCCAGAATTGAGGATGACTCTAATTAAAAAGATATCAACGAATAGAGGAAGTGAAGGAGAAGATGAGAGTTAGCCATAGAACAAAATAAAGAGTCAGTGTTATACACCACAATAAGGGATGATGAGACAAGTTATTTAAAAATAGGAGAACAAGTTACAATGTTGGTATCGTTTAGGGCTTTTTAGCCATATAAAATAGGTCTCACAACTTAGAATGGAGGGAGATCATCATGAAGATAAAGTAAATGAGAAGAGATAGATTAATAATTTAACTCTAAAATTAGAGATAACTCTAATTAAAAAGATATCAACGATTAGGGAAAGTGAAAGAGACGATGAGAGTAAGACATAGAAAGAAATAAAGAGTCAGTGTTATACACCATAATAAGAGATGACGAGACAAGTTATTTAAGAACAACATAACAAGTTACAATGTTGGTATCGTTAGGGCTTTCTAGGTGTAGGTCCTTGGTTTAGGATCTGACTAGCCTTTGTAAGACTATAGATAACTTGGATAAATCCAAATCAACTATATGAGAGACACTGACTATGAATTATCAAGTGTTAATGTGGAATCTTAACACAAGAGTAAAGAAGAAACGATAATACTAAAATGCTATTAAGCTCTATGCTTCTATTGATATTTCTCAAAAGTACGTGTATAACATTGAGCCTTAGGGTTCC
>BQNB010101940.1:0-24361 GCA_026074375.1 Tanacetum coccineum
TCTTAGATATCCGTTCCTGCACAACACAATTAGCAAAACAAGCGTATTTTTAGCATTTTAAGTCCGTTTTTGGTTATTTTAACTTGTTTTTACAGGTAAAAGGTATATGTAATTAAACACATACCAAGTTTCTAGACACTTTTTCCCAACCGTTTCCATGAAAAAGACACAACTATTTACACACGTCTTGATCATAGATCAAAAACAACAACCTGAGTTGGCATTCCTGTAACAGTCAACTTCCCAATTATCTCATACTTTACATACTTTTACAAGATAAGTGGCGATATCTACCACTTTATACAAAACTTTACATCGTTGACTTATAAGACGTATCAACGAATAATCGATCCTTCATATAATTCCTTTGGTCTAAACTCTTGCGAAACGATTATCTTCAAAGTTTCCTCCTCTTTTTTTGTTGTGATTTTTATAATTTTTTTTTCATGCTAACTACGAAACTCGGTGTAATTTCACCATATTCACGATCATAATAACTCCGGATAATTTCTTCGATAATTCTTCATTCTTCGGACGTACCAATAATTGTGTTGGTAGTAAAAATACATGAGTTTTGACTACTTTATACATTTCCATTTGCAATGTTCAAACTTCTTCCCAGCCATACTAAAGATAGAAAATTGACACAAGACTCGGGAAATACATACTTTACACTTTAAGCCACTAGAAACTAATAAATAGACTTAATCTAACAGGGTAGGCTAAGGTGTAAAGCTGTAACAAAACAAACAGTTGGTGTTATTCCTAAAGGATTGGATCTATCGGTTTTTCTAGGGGTATCTTACTCTTAAGATGAGAGTAAACAAAAGGGTTTACTCGGAGATTTAGCTAACTAGTGTAGTTAGTTAATAAAACAACATATAAAGGCTTTTTGGGTGTAATCCTAGAAAATTACCAATTTAAACAAGTTACTCCATCTAAATCTATAGTACTCAGTATTGTGGTCTCGAATAGATATACCAAGCCAAGTTCTAAAGTTTACAACATCACCGGCACACTCATATTTTGTAGAATTTGGGTAAACATTTAGAAACGGATAAGGCTAAATTCTCACAATATCTAATAAGGGTTATTGTGTGCAGGTTATGTAACAAGTAATTTCACAAAAGTATGCTTGAAAACATTTTAAATTTGAGCATAATTTAAGCATTTTAGTGTGAAAAATAGGACAAGTACACATTCTAATTCCATCCCCCACATGAATTATACAACGTCCTCATTGTATAGATAAAACATCAAATAAGGGAATTAAAAAGAATTAGAATGAGAAACTCCCCTGATATTTTCTCGATTGATTCTCCATGTTGAGTTTATTAGCAAGATTGTGTTGAACAGCCGCCTTGAAGTTTCAAGACTCCAAAACTTCAAGATCTCCAGATTTGTAAATTATTCACCAATATTCGTCGATATTTCTTTCACGAGGTCCTGTATAAAACATAGGAAAAACATGTATTCCTATCTTGGTACCTACGGTTAATTTAAACTAAACAAAACAAAACTGTACAGGAGATTGATAGGCCGTATCCATAAACTGGAATACGCCGTATTGAGAAACCTATAAAAAGTATCTAAATACGGGTTAGTCTGTTGAACACGCCGTATCATGTGCATGAATATGCCGTATTGACATAACTGACAATAATGTTTTTAAAGTGCATAAAAAGTAAAGACTGATAACGTCCAAACAATCAATACGCCGTATGGTATGGAGCGGATACGCCGTATTGATGTCTGGGAAGAAAAACTCGATGAAAATAAATAACATTCCGGGTTGTCTCCCGGGAAGCACTTTTGTTTACAGTGAAGTCTTTAAGTTAGACTTTTCTTCAGCTTACACACACTTGAAATCATCTTTTTCTCTATTCGTTTCTTTAGTTTTAATACCCTGCTTGGTTCCGTAACATATTCATGAACGATGGTGCTGAACTTATTGCCAGGCTTGATTCTATCATGCACAAGCAGATCAAAATGTCATAGCATGATATATATATAAAAGATAAGCAGTTTTAAGTTTAGGTACAACATGATATAAATAATATAAATGTACAGGATAGAAACAAAAGATAAGGATAAGAAGATCATGGGTCAGGCTGCTGCAGGTCCTGCTAAGCTGTAGAGGTGCTGGCCTCACCAGTCCTCTGTCTGACCCTACGCCTTCGATACTCTCTCAGTGTCTCAGAATAGCTCATGTATGTCACACCTGCCCTGTCCATCATCCGTGCGAGGCTAGTGATAGCCTATGTACTGAATCTGGAAAAATCATGAGCCATCGCATCAATCACCTCGCGCTGCTTAGTCAATGCCCCACGAATCTCACATACATCCTCCTCTGATCTGGACATCCTCTATGGTATAGTCCTGGTAGCAGTTGGCAGTGGTGGTGGTGGTGGTACCTGTATGGGTGCCGGATCAGCCTGGACACCTTAATCTACAGCAGGAGCATCTTGAGCCACTCTAGGGGCACCGGCCGCATCATCCAGTTGCCTATCTGGTCCCAGGGCTACCCAAGCCCATGTATCATCAATCTCCATACATATATGTAATCTCACCAGCTTAGCCATATCAATAACCGGGAGTGTAGGGGAAATAACTGTCAATCCCTGAAGTATCTCCGCAGTCAGGAGTCCAAAATGCTCAGCCAATCGAGCTACAAACTGTCCACCAGAAATATGAACCCCGCTCTTCCTCCCAGCAGCAAACCTCCTCAGATATCAAGCTAATAAGTAAGGGATGTTGACCGATCCAACATCCATCCCTCTCAAGTAAAACAAATGAATCACGGTCACCTTCTCAGGTGCCTGAATCCTCCTAGCAATACTACAAGCAATCAACCTATGGCATAGCCTAAGAGTCGGATCCCGAATCATAGTGTAAGACGGGGTTGTGCCAAGGAAATCTCCAGCAGATGAGATCCCTATCCAATAATCTCTTAGATCGCCCTTGTCGAGGATCTGCCTCGCACTATCGGCCTAGTATACACCGAATCCAACTGTATGCATCTCCTCATTAGTGTGTAATCCTAAGGCTAAAATAAACTGCCTCCAGCTCAGGTGTCTCCTAGCTCCACTCAACTGAAACTGTAAAGCTCTAGGCGTGTCTAAATCAAGTATAGCCTCTCCAAACCTGAATGTACTAAAAAAACTCTAGAATAACCTCGTGTACCAACGGCCCCCTGATATCAAATAGTCGCCTCCAGGCCTGGATAGTGAACAAACCTACTCCTAGAGCATCCCTATGCTCCATAAGCATCATAGCACTCAACCCATGAGCCATCAAGTCCAGCAATCCCCCAAAATCATATACATACGCCCTATGAACCTCCCTCCTGTATATCCTAGTTAATCTCGACTCGAAATCTAAAATATCAGCATCTATGTACTATAGTCCCTCATACCTAAGGTACTGGTGCCTCTGATCAAGTGGTGGAAGAGCCATATCCGTAAAATCAAAAAGAATAACACAAAGATTATAGAATTTTAAATAATCTGTTCTAAGGGTGGATACGGCGTATTCATAAATGGATACGCCGTATAAGGATCAATATGGTCAATACGCTGTATAGATGTTAGTCAATACGGCGTATGGGTCTGAAAACTCAGGATCATATTCAAGTCAATACGTCGTATTCATTTTACTGAATACGTCGTATTAGGGTTTTAAAGTTGGGTAAAATTTGGCCAATACGCCGTATCCATATGAAAACGAAAAGGGGGTTCCCCTTTTTACCAATTTTGACCTAATTAACAATTCTACCAACAGGTTATTCAAGGGGGGGGGGGGGGTAAATAGGATTTAAAGCATATCTCCTAATTCTCAAAACCCTAACCCTAATTCTTAAATTCAATTTGAAATAGTAAATCCAAAATAGAAAAAGGGAAAGATTATTACCGTTCAATCATAATAAAGATGATTATGATTATGAATCAAGAACAAGAATGATCTCCAGGAATTTTAGTGGTAAAATCGTTTGTGTATGTGGAGTGAAAATTTGTGGTAAAAACAGATCCGACGTATTGGTTGAGCTTAAATACCTAAACTCAATACGCCGTATTGGCGAATTTTGTTGACTTAGTCAACGCAGGTTAAAAACAGTGGATACGCCGTATAGATTTTATCCTAATGCGCCGTATCCATTCTTGGAGACCAATTTTCCTTAAGATTTAACAAAGCAAAGAAAACGTACCTTGGCCTCCGCAATATTAGCACACAATCACCATCCATATAATACCGTTTAGGGTCTAACAGAATGCCAAACGACACATACAAATTCAAAATGAGATAGAATAGCATACCTTTTGCGTAATTAGTCCAAATCACGATATTTACTTTTAAGTTCATGACAAAACTTCTCGTTCTGAAATTTTTAGTGATTTTATCGTGACTTGTTTCAGAATGTATATTTGACCCTTGTGTGATTTCATTACCCCTCGAAGACTGTATTATATCGATCTCATTATCATCATTGTCTTTTTCCGACTTTAAATCACCGGGATGAATAATGTTGAAGGGGAATAGATCATTAAAGTACAAAACATTTCGTTCTTCTTCATCATATTCAGACAATGATGTTTCATCAAATTCTGACAAGGATTGAAAACACCTTTCCGGGAGGTCTTGGTTGATCAAAATACATAAGATGAATCATTGTTAGTTTTAGTGAGAGAAAATAGAGAGAGGATAAGATGAACAAAAAGAAGAAATATTAGATTGAAAGAAAAATAAGAAAAATGAACATCCACCACCCCTCATGGAGAGCCATGAGGGATATTTAAACTAAAAGAAAAATCAAACTATTCCTAGTTTACATAAATGACCCCTGCGTGACACGCAATGTCCAAGACTAGTCTAATTCACGTATAAGACTCCAACTTCACTAAAAAGCAAGGCTAACAATCTCCCTCCAAGATGGCGTCACACGTGAATTGGTTACAATGTTCCTGGTAGTCGTATAAATACGTACTAGCGGTATGTATATAATATCAAGTATCCCGTTAGAAATAAGAATCACTTTTAGAAAAAGTAATAATTAAATCTCCCAGAGTCGCCAACACGAAAATATTAAATTATATTTAAATTATCACAAAAATTATATTGAAATATAAAATATTAATAAAATTATTTTAACATGCCATTCAAAAACGTCTGTCCAAAAACGCAAATTAAAAGTTTTAGCATTATTTTTAACGAACATATTTTATAACTTTTCATATTTAATTTTTATACGTTACGAAAAATATTTAAGTTTCATAATAAACTATATTTTTGCATGCATGTAAACTCATAAACCCATCTATACCTCAACAAGTACCCGACAATTAATACCATATAAGGCCAAAGTTTTATATAAACTATATCCATTATTTACACCATAACCAACCCCACCTCAAAATTATATGTGAATTTCCCACTAACTCTACTTTAGCTTATTATAACATATTGCTTAACCACTGACAAAAGTAAGCCAATATCCCTTGTGTTTTAGCCACTCTTGTGCCCCTTGTATATATCTACACGCATACATACATGCTAAGTGAGTAGTCATTCCATCTTTGCTCCCTAATATTAAACATATGAGATTTATTAAATCTATGTTTGACCTCCTATAACTAGCATGACTCTCTTTTCCCTCTTTTTAGCTTACAAACTCACGCATGCTTGGGGGACAGTCCCAAACAGGTATTCCTAGATAAATATGCAACAACCAAATCTTCATGTACCTCTAGCCACGTCATTTTTCAAAGTACTCACATGGTCATTATATATATTTTGCTTCATTGCATGTGAAGCAAGGTCATGAATTCACTATTAAACGCATACATACATATATACAAAGAGTTTGGCTGCAACAAGAAAACATACATATACAGTTCTATCAATTTGTCATGCTTATGGCATTAGAGAACATACATACCTGGATCACCACAACAACAATAAAAGAAAGAGTGTCGCCTCTTATTATTCTTCGTTCGAAAGCATCTCCCAAACACCACTACATCAACAAGCTAAAACCATCCTCCACGTAACATACATTTAGCACCTCAATAAAAATAGTAAGTGAGAGTAAATGAGTACGAACGGTTAAAGTGTTACGTTTTATTTTCAATTTTTTGACGAGCTGCTAGGTTGACGGGAAATGGTACGGTTCCAGGGGTGGAAAGAAATGTAATAAAAGGTTGTTTCGCCGACCATGCTTTTAAAGAAATTGAAAGGCACAAGGATTTTGTCATCGCTCTGTGATTATCTGACGAGTTGGTTCCAATACGAGCCTTAGACCATAAAAGCGTTTCTTTTCTTTGCGAGTGGGTACGTACTATTGTCATCAATGTTAGGCCCTTGTTCCATTCGTACAAATCAAATGAGGTATATATCTGCGCCTTTGTAGTGCTTTCTTCTTATATTCTTTGTTGTGTTAGCTTTCATACGATGGTCTCGAAATGAAGTCGCGAGAGGATGATTGGTTTATTATTGGACGATAAGATGGGAAGTCAAAATAATAAATATAAATCAATATTATCACAAATGGATAGTAAAAATATATGGCTGAAAAAAATGAACTTACGTGTCTATTCATTTCATACATGTTATGAAAACTTATGAAAGTGAATTAGTTATTCTAAAAGTTGCAAGATAATGGTCCCTACGATATTATAGTTGCAACTTAATACCCCTCAACATTATTAAAAGCTATATGTAACAAAGTAATCTGAATAGTTAGTTTATTAGCCATTTAAAAAGGGTTAGAGAGATATATTAAATAAATAAGATTATAGCTTTGGCCAAGTAAACAAAAAATTGATACATAAGCATAAATTTGTTTGCTATGCTATTTTAAGATAATAAATAATAATCTTGAGTCTAAAAGACAGAATCGTTATAATAGAGACGCAACACATGAAAAAATATACCATAATAGGACAGTCCTAATTGGTTATTAGCAAATAAATTATATAGACAACAACGTCATGTAGAAAGGGCAATAGATAGCTAGAAGCGAAATATTGTTGATTAGAATTATTGTAGATTATTTGAAGAGACATAAGTTGGTCAATGTCAAGTGCAGAATAACTTCATAATTTTAAAATTAATTGCCCGGCAAGTTGCTGCACATTTGTTTCATCTACTATCGAGGTGAGTTTATAGCCCCTCTTTCACTTGTTTTACAATTATTTTACAAATCTCGGGGGAGAATACATGCTCATTACAACTTGTTTACATACGCATACTCAATTACAACTCGGCTACTTGATTTATATAACACTCTTTCTACTTAGGAATTTAAGTATTTAAAGTTGTTTATGATTACAATGGTTACTTCTTCATTGGACACAAGTATTTTTGGTTATCATCTCATGTTTACGTGTTGCCTAAGTAGCGATTAGACCACTCAATGCTCGAACTATCATGAACTGCTTAATTTTCTTGACTGGAGGACCGGTTAAGGGAGCGCGAATGTTATAAATAGATCTATTGGGACTAATTATCCCTATCCGGGTGAGTAGCGCTCACTGTGCCGGTTTGCCGGACAACGGATATATACCATGTCGAATCTCATTTGGTGTCTTGGTCAGACACCGGTAGGGCAAAGTCATTTGGCATATTATATGCTATACATAAATTAGCTTCGGTGTCATGAGCTTAGCGCAACAGTAGATACATTTTATATGATACTGTATTTGTATAGGTAGTCCATACTTTAGAAATCTTGTGGTCCACACTACCTTGTTGAACATTACTGGTTATTAAACATATTTCATTATACTGCGGTGAAGCAGTAGACACTATACTCTTTTGAATTCAATATTTATATTTACAAAAATCTATGAACTCACCAACTTTATGTTGACGTTTTTAAGCAAGTTTTCTCAGGTGAACCTAGATGCTGGTTTACTGAAGCGCATTGGAGTCTAAATTGACAAGATTCATTCATAGGATTTCTTCTACATTTAAAGATCAAATCTCGTGTATTGTTTCAGCTTTTCATTGTGATGCAATTATGGGACAAATGTTATATCAATTTCAAGAAAATCAACGAGATTACTTTTCAAACGACACATTTAGAGGTCGTTCTCTTGTATCTTGTGCTGTTGTATTAGGAAGTAACGCCCCCGGACACATTTCCGCTGCGACACATTTTTGGGGGTGTTACAGATTGGTAACAGAGCACTGGCTATAGAGAACTAGGTTGCATATTTTACCCTAGACTATAGCCGTTTTCACAAATATTGCATCACAACAAACATTTTCAAAGTGCATACACACTACTTGCTTACTTGCTTACATTACTTGTTGCATTAAGTGCTTACATGACATACATATATATAATACATATGCTTACATCTATTGCGTATATCATACGTTTATTCATATAAGAGTTATTTATATAAATACCAGAGCATACTAAACATTAATTGCACAATGGTCTCATTTTTACATTTAGACATTGTGAGTTGCCAACAATGGGTCTCATTTATAACCCCTCAGGACATTGAAATTAGCATAAGGTTCTCAGTTTTACTTCTTAGACATTATGGGTTGCACAATGGTCTCATTTCGTTCTCAAACATTGTAAGTTAAACAATGGTCTCTAAGAATATTATTTTTTTCATAACTTTATACAATATGGTATTACACGGAGGCCGTCATAATTGTGTTTACATGGAATTATGTATGAATCTAAGTATTACAAGTCTTGTATGGGCGGGGCTTGTAATATGAGGATTGATATGATAATTGCTATGTTAACAAAAACCCGTCCACAGTACTATTACATGGTATTATTGTATGAATTCAAAGTATTACAAAGTCTTGTAAGGGCGGGACATGTAATAGGAAGGAATTTATATGATAAATCGCGCTATGGTTGACCATTCATAGAGACCTTTATCTTATTTACTCTAACCGAGTACTCATTAACTATCTTGAACTCTACGTCGATCTCGCCTGATTGTCTTACTCTCTGTCTCCGAAGGCGAGTTTTGAACACTCGTCCCATGTTCATTAGAACCAACGCATCGTCATGTTATCCACCACTTTGAAAACTTTGTGTGTACGCATGTTGCATCAGAAATTATTAAGTAGGATGATTTATAATCTCTTTATTTAAAAGGATTGGGACGCCTCTTCAGTTAAACAAAGAAATTGTAAATCCGACCAACCATAAGTTATATCAATTTCATTATTTACATAAATTTTGGGACGCTAAAAAAAGGAAATGAAAATACAATTCAGAACAAAAATTCTTTAAGCAAAATAAAAAATTATAAATGAGTGAGGCTTAATGGTAATCCCAATGACAACGAGTAACGAACTCGAATCCGATAAGACCGAAATTTGTTAAAAAGGTCTAAAAACACAATCATGCCTTACAACTCAGCAGAATCTTAAGGCCTCACTTGAGCTACCGTATCTCATTCTTAAGTTATTACTTTTGCCGTTACAAATCTTTACGATCATGAACTGTTTGTGGAGCTAACCGACTTGTGCACATACTTGAACTAAAATGAGTCGATCATCCTCAAAACTAACGACAGAGTAACCAATTCACCGCCGTCTATCGCATAAGCTCTCCAGCGAGCCCCTCCCATCCGTTGAACTTTATTCTAGGGATATTATTTCTCAAAATGTTCTCACTCTCTACATCCCATCACCGTTGTTATAGTTATTGACGTTATAGTTTTCGTTGTTGGGTCCTGGAGCGGTCCCCGACTGGTACAACTTTATCCAATAGGTAATGCAACCCCCTACAACCAGATAAACACCTCTCGCAAAAGAGATAATCGAACTATTCATTTCAGACCAATAGTACACCAATTTAGGTCATGATACATCCTAGTAATGCCAAGTAAATTGAATACTTACATCTATTAGCCTTGTCCGATATTAATCATCGAACATCATAGATATCAAAAACGAGACTCTTCGTCCTTAGAACATTTTGAAACTTTATACATACATCCTCACAATAGCGACTACTCTTTCTTCCTTGAGGGTTTCACTCTAATGAGACTTTTCCTTATAAAGCGGTTATATCAGTCATAAGATCCTGTAATGGTATTTTTTTAATGCTATTTTTGATGAATTAAATAACCTGTGTCAAACCAAGCAAAATTTTTTGGTATATTGCGAGTGTCCGAAACATCGAATTTGCCGAATAAACTTATCAGCGTCTTGTTTAGAACTGGTTCATTAAATCTTAAATCTTTTCGTGGTCACACAATCGGGTAACACAAATTAAATCTCGGAACGAGATTTCTTTAAGGGTTACGTACTGTAACTTCTGGCAATTTTCGGAATTTTAAATGACTATTTTAAACTTTGACTTTTCGGGTCCGACTTGACTTTTTGACTTTTGATCTTTATTGTCACATAAAAACGAATTACAGCTAAATGGAAAAATTTTTCGAAAGCATATTTTAAATAAAAGTCGTTTGACTTGAAAACAGAAGATCTCTCGCAAGACGTGAAAAAACCGCACATACGCATACCAAACACGAAAATAATTAAATTATAATTAATTATCACATTTTATTAAATAAAAATATTTAATAAATTATTTAACATGCCATTCAAAAAACGTCTGATCAAAAACAGCAAATTAAAGTTTACTTATCTTTAAACAAACAATATTTTATAACTTTTCATAATTTAATTTATAACTTACGAAAAATATTTAAGTTCATAATAAACTAACTATATTTTTTGCATGCATGTAAACTCATAAACCCATCTATACATCAACAATACCCACATATACCAGTATCCAAAGTTTAATATAAACTATATCCATATATACACCATCACCAACCCACCTCAAATTATATGGTGAATTTCCCACTAACTCTACTTTAGCTTATTATAACATATTGCTTAACCACTGACAAAAGTAAGCCAATATCCCTTGTGTTTTAGCCACTCTTGTGCCCCTTGTATATATCTACACGCATACATACATGCTAAGTGAGTAGTCATTCCATCTTTGCTCCCTAATATTAAACATATCAGATTTATTAAATCTATGTTTGACCTCCTATAACTAGCATGACTCTCTTTTCCCTCTTTTTAGCTTACAAACTCACGCATGCTTGGGACAAGTCCAATAGTTTTCTAGATATTTATCAACAAGGTCCAATCTTCTTGTACCTACACGTCCATTTTTCAAAGTACTCACATGGTCATATATAATATATATTTTGCTTCAGACAAGTGAACAAGGGCCATAATTCACTATTAAACGCATACATACATATATACAAAGAGTTTGGCTGCAACAAGAAAACATACATATATAGTTATATCAATTTGTCATGCTTATGGCATTAGAGAACATACATACCTGGATCACCACAACAATAATAAAAGAAAGAGTGTCGCCACTCATTATTCTTCATTCGAAAGCATCACCCAAACACCACTACATCAACAAGCTAAAACCATCCTCCACGTAACATACATTTAGCACCTCAATAAAAATCAGTAAATGCGTAACAACGGTTTAAAGATTACGATTATTTTCAATTTTATCGACGAGCTGCTAGGTTGACTGGAAATGGTACGGTTCCAGGGGGTGGAATGAAATGGTATTAAAAGGTTGTTTCGACGACGCATGCGATTAAAGAAATTGATGGCTCAAGGATTTTGTCAAGCTCTGTGATTTCTGACGAGTTTGGTTCCAATACGAGCCTTACGACCATAAACGTTTCTTTCTTTGGCGAGTGGGTACGTATCTTTGTCATCAACGTTAGGCCCTTGTTCGTTCATACAATATCAAAGAGGTATATATCCGCCCTTGTTGTGCTTTCTTTCTTATTTCTTTTGTTGGGTCAAGCTTTCTTACAATGGTCTCGAAATGAAGTCGCGAGAGAGGTTTATTATTACGTTTAAAGATGGGAAGCAAAATAATAAATATAAATGCCATAATATACAAATGGATATAAAAATACAAGGCTGAAAAATGAACTTACGTTGTCTATTCATTCATACATGGTTATGAACCTTATGAAAGTAATTAGAATTCTAATATCGCCAATAATGGTCCCATGAATATTAATTAAGTTGGACAACTTAAACCACTCAACATTATTAAAAGCTTATATGTAACAAGTATACTGAAATAGTTTAGTTTATTTACTCATTTAAAAGAGGTTAAAGGTATATTAAATAATTAGATTATAGCTTTGGGCCAAGTAGACAAAATTTTTTGTTACTTAAGCATAAATTGTTTGCTAATGCTATTTTAAGATATTAAATAATAATCTTGGAGTCTAAAAGACCGACGATGTTATAAACGCAACACAATAGAAAATATATACAATAAAGACATTGTCCTAATTGTTAGTAGCAATAAATATATACAACTACGTCATGTAGAATTCAATAGATAGCTAGAAGCGAAATATTGATTGATTATGAAATTATTGTAGATTATTTGAAGAGACAGTAAGTTGGTCAATGTCAAGTGCGGATTAGATTGCTTAATCTAAAATTAATTGCCCGGCTATTTGCGCACTTTGTTTCATCTACTATCGAGGTGAGTTTATAAGCCCCATACTTTCACTTTGATTGACAATTATTTTACAAATCTCAGGGAGATACATGCTCAATACAACTTGTTTACATACTCATACTCAATTACAACTTCGGCTACTTGATTTTTATAACAATCATTCTACTTAGGAGAATTTTAGTGGTAAAATTGTTTGTGTATGTGGAGTGAAAATTTGTGGTAAAAACAGATCCGACGTATTGGTTGAGCTTAAATACCTAAACTCAATACGCCGTATTGGCGAATTTTGTTGACTTAGTCAACGCAGGTTAAAAACAGTGGATACGCCGTATAGATTTTATCCTAATGCGCCGTATCCATTCTTGGAGACCAATTTTCCTTAAGATTTAACAAAGCAAAGAAAACGTACCTTGGCCTCCGCAATATTAGCACACAATCACCATCCATATAATACCGTTTAGGGTCTAACAGAATGCCAAACGACACATACAAATTCAAAATGAGATAGAATAGCATACCTTTTGCGTAATTAGTCCAAATCACGATATTTACTTTTAAGTTCATGACAAAACTTCTCGTTCTGAAATTTTTAGTGATTTTATCGTGACTTGTTTCAGAATGTATATTTGACCCTTGTGTGATTTCATTACCCCTCGAAGACTGTATTATATCGATCTCATTATCATCATTGTCTTTTTCCGACTTTAAATCACCGGGATGAATAATGTTGAAGGGGAATAGATCATTAAAGTACAAAACATTTCGTTCTTCTTCATCATATTCAGACAATGATGTTTCATCAAATTCTGACAAGGATTGAAAACACCTTTCCGGGAGGTCTTGGTTGATCAAAATACATAAGATGAATCATTGTTAGTTTTAGTGAGAGAAAATAGAGAGAGGATAAGATGAACAAAAAGAAGAAATATTAGATTGAAAGAAAAATAAGAAAAATGAACATCCACCACCCCTCATGGAGAGCCATGAGGGATATTTAAACTAAAAGAAAAATCAAACTATTCCTAGTTTACATAAATGACCCCTGCGTGACACGCAATGTCCAAGACTAGTCTAATTCACGTATAAGACTCCAACTTCACTAAAAAGCAAGGCTAACAATCTCCCTCCAAGATGGCGTCACACGTGAATTGGTTACAATGTTCCTGGTAGTCGTATAAATACGTACTAGCGGTATGTATATAATATCAAGTATCCCGTTAGAAATAAGAATCACTTTTAGAAAAAGTAATAATTAAATCTCCCAGAGTCGTATCCTAACGAGAATTGAATAGAAATTTACGTTAATGTTTATTGTTTTATGCTTGAATATCTTTTAATTTTGGTTTTTAGTTTTAATAGTAATATAAAATAATAAGCAATAATAAAACTAAAAAAATATCTAAATAAAACGAATATGCTTGTCAAGTGAGGTGAAAAGATCATTAAATGTGAAATAAAGAGATGATAAAGAATTGGTACCTGTTTAAAAACCGTTTTCTCACAACGTTGGTTTATATTGAAAACAAGCCTTTATTTTGGTACAAATACTTTAAATGATTACAAATTAACACCCGTAAAAATATTATTTTCTCACGATGTTGGTCTATTTTGAAAATGATATCTTATAAAAGTCTTAATTACTAGATTTGTTGTTTGATTATTTCTCTGGATTTTGCCCTTTAAAACATTCAAACTATAAATCTAAATAATCAAAAATTATTAATCAATTAAACCTTTTTTAAATCCACACTTAATTCCCAATTCACAATATCACTTAACAAGCACTAATTAACTACTCGCTAAGCATAATGATCAAATAAGCAAAGCAAAACATTTTAAACTAATCAAATAAGCAAATAAAAACATATTAAATTAATTAAATCTACACTAATGTATTGAAAAATGATAGAAAAAAGAACCAAATTGAAGAGCCACAATTAAACGAATACCACCCGATTTATTTAGCTAAAACAAATAATCAAATTCGGTCTAGCTAAATAAACCCTTAAGCTCCACGCCTCATGAGTTGACCGGTACCAAGGTCAAAATGTAAATTCACAAACTATTAAATCAAACAGTGAATACCAATTCCAAACTTGCAATTCCCATTTCCTGTTTTTCTATCCTTTGCACCAACGAGGCCAAAAAGATGGTGAAAAACACAGCCCAATTTAATCTACAAACTAATGAGGCCCAATATCTAATCTACTATCCGCTTAAGTAAAACACAAGGTCCAACTCTCTTTGTTGTGAAAACAATTAGCACAAAAGAAATGAAAACAACGTTAATACTTTTAAGATCTCAAAAACTAAAACTCGTAGTTTCCTCGTTTAACATTTGAACCGAGCTAGAAGATTAGAAGATGAGGAGAATAAATAAATTTAAAACTAGGAGAGAACTAAATCAAATAAGCTAAAACTTAATATCGAAATCTTAACAACTAATATGCCGAAACATCCTATCACTAAACCGAGATCTATATCTACTTATTAATCAACAAATAAGCTTCTCAATGGAACAGACACGATCAAAATCAAATCTATTCTAATAAGCAACAATAGAAATCAAAATATAAGCTAACCCGATCTAAATCCACTTCCAAATCAAACACCAAAATAATCCGTAAGGTAGCTTATTTGGTTAATACTACAACAATAGGAACAAAAAGAAAACAATAGCAATCGACAAACAACACAAACCTGAAAAATAAGTCTTCAAATAATCAATTATGAATCCAGAAACAAACTTCATTAAATCGAACAGTTGGAAACTCATTCAGCCACATGAAACATCAACAACAATAACCAACCAAAAATCGTAACTTACATAAGACGGAAATCCTAATCTAATCCTAAAACTGCTACTTTAAACCTACGCTACTAAGAAAAAAAATGAAAAAAAAATGAATATTCTCCCTTGGTAGATGCGTCTCTTCCCCCTTATAACTTTGTCATGCGTTTTATTTAAGCCAACGTGACCTGGGCCTTTCCTTTGTTCATAAACATGGGCCGCCTATATATCCTTCAGTATTGAGCCGGTCCATAAGTCTTGGGTTGGTATTGATAAAGAAAAATGATTTGTAGGCCTAAGTAGTGTGCCTAAAAATAGACCTACAATTATAATTGGTGGAATGAAAATTTTGATTGGTGAATATGAGGAGAGAGAATGAGTGTTTGACACTTGTCAAAATGTGAATGGATTAGGCCTATTTGTAGGTCTATTATGTAGGCCTATATATCATAACTCATTGATAAAATAGACCGAGATTCAAACTTCGAGTAATAAGATGTGCTTTGGCTTGAATATAAAGATGTTGTTTAACTTTGAGATATAATAATAATGGGTCGGTCTGACCCATATAAACGGTGTAGGGCCGGCCCAATAAGACATGAAAGCACCGTTTGACTCGAATTTCCGTGCTCTTTCCAATGGCATGCTCGGAGAATTTTTCTGATTTCGTCTTGACTCCAAATAATAATTAAACTTGATTGAGCCGACATACGAGACATAAAAACACAAACGGAAAAAGAATTATTAGCTGTGGTGTATTCTTTTGAGAAATTCTGACCTTATTTAGTCTTGTAAAAAACCATAGTGTATACAGACCACTCAGCTCTCAAGTATCTACTCTCTAAGCAAGATGCTAAACCGAGATTGTTCTGTTAGATTCTTCTCCTCTAAGAATTTGATGTCATTGTCCGTGATAAAAAAGGAGCGAAGAATCTAGCGGTCAACCACTTGTCTAGACTCATATGTCTTTTGATTGACATGTTCTATATTTAATTCATCAACTTCTTTTTAATGTTGAGTTCGTGTGGAAATTAAAAAGCTTTTGAAATTCAAGTTTAATATTTTCTCGTTCTTAAACAACAGATTCAACTTGAGTTTTGAGCAACACATTCTCATCATTCAATGTTGACAATTTCGACTTCCAAGAGACAACATAAGACATTTTCTCTTTTTGATGTTGTAACTTTAGTTCAAAATCACTACTTTGAGCTTGTGATTGCTTAAAATCATTTTCAAGAATTTTGATTCGTTTGAGCAAATTGGCTTGGATATCTTTGGAATCACTTGAACTTTTCATAAGTTCATCTTTTAACAACTCCATTTTTTATTTTTCAACAGGAAAACAACACACAATCTTGGAGTTCCACTTGTATTATATACTTCCAAACAGTCACAATCGATTCATTTTGAAGACTATTTTTTTTTGAAGATTTTTTGTCATCTTTTCAGTATCTATTGATTCAAAATTTATTTAAATATCCTGTATTCTACAATGAGTTTTCTTTAAGGTTCTCTCAAATTCTTTGATAAAGAAGCAGAAATCAGGATTACATCAGTTTAATATTTCTCTCTTAAAGAAGTTTTGGAATATATGTATTCAATCTTCGTTGATCGGTATTCTAATAAGAGTAATATCAATCCTTGTTCGTATTCCATTAATTGCCACCCAGTTTGTCATAAACATTTTTTTCAATTTATCTCTTAGGCTTTTTTAGAAGGGTATATCGTTGTGTTTGCTGTTGACTCAGATTCACATTTGAGGATGTAGAGGACTTGTAATTTGAGGGGTTGTTCATGAGTAAACGTATTGTTGAGTGGTACATATTATTTTCATTAATGCGCTATTTAACTTTTCCATATTTAGGTGGTCCATTTTGTGTCTCTTGGTTGATGATCGTGCTGTGGCTGGTCCGGAGCATTCCTGAGTTTTGTTGTGTGCTCTGAATATGTGGGTATCAGTTGGCTGAGGTTCTCGTTGTAGAGGGGATCATGATGTAGATTGTTGTGTGAGGGTGCTGCTCGGGGCATGCGGGGTCGGTCGGGTAGGAGGGGTTAAACTTGCAATGACAGCACGGGTTGTTTTGGGGTGCTGGTTTGTAGGGTGGGGGGGGAGGTCCTTTGAAGGGGTTTTGGGGGGAGATGGGTGGGTACAATGGGGTGTTTATTGGGGGGGGGGTGGGGGGGGGGGGGGGGGGGTGGGGAAAGGGGTAGGGGTGGCGGTGGGGGGGGGAGTAGGTTGTGTTGTGTGTTGGTGAGGGGTGGGTGGGGGAGGCGGTAGGTGGGGGTGGGGAAGTGGGGTTAGTGGGGTGATTGGGGGAGGGAGGGAGGTGGTGGTGGCCTGGGGGGGAGGAGGGGGGTGTTGGAGGGGGGGGGGGTGTGTGTGCGTTGGAGCTGTGTTGGGGGTTTGTGGGTGGGGAGGGTTGGGGGGGGTGGGGTAGTGAGGGGGGTTTGGGGGGTTGTGTGGTGAGGAGGGTGGGGAGTGAGGTGGGGGGTGGTGGTGTGCATAGGGGGCGGGGAGGTGGGGGGGGTTTGGTTGTTTGGGGTGGGGGTGTGGGTGGTGGGATGTTGGGGGGGGGGGGGGGTGCGGGGGGGGGGTGGGGGAGGGGGTGGGGGGGGAAGGGGTGAGGGCGGGTGGGGGGGGGGTCGGTGTGGAGGGCGGGGGGGGAAGGGGGTGTGGGTATGGGCGGGTGTGTTGAGGGTAGGAGTGAGTGGTGGGGTTGGTGTTGAGGGGGTTGAGAAGAGGGTTGGGGCGGGGGGAGATGGGGGGGGTCGGATGGTGGGGGGGGTGAGTGTGGGGGGGTAGTTCGAGGGTGGGGGGGGTGGGTGGGAGCGGGGGTGTCGGGGGGGGCGGGGGTGGTTTTGGGGGGGGGGAGGAGGGTTGGCGGGGGGGTGGGGGGGGGGGGGGGTGTGTGGTGGGGGGGAGGGGGGAGTGGGGGGGTTGGGGGGTGGGGGATTTTTGAGGGTGAGGAGAGGCGGGGTGGGTGCGTGTTGTGTTTGTGGCGGTGGTGGGCGGTGAGGGTGGGGGGGAGTGGGGGGGTGGGGGGGGGAGGGGGTCGTTGGGGGGGGGAGGGTTGGTGCGGGAGGGCTTGGGTGTGGGGGGTTTATGGGGGGGTAGGGGTGCGGGGGCGGTTGGTTGGGGGTGGCGGGTGGTTGGGGTTTGTGTGGGTGGTGGAGTTCTAGTTTTGGAGAGGGTAGGGGGGGGGGGGGGGGTGCTAGGGGGATGTCGTGGGGGGTTGGTTGTGGTGGTGGGGGGGGGGGGAGCGTTGTGTGTGTGGGGTGAGTGGTTGTTTTTAGGGGGGGGTGGTGAGGTTGTGGGGAGTTGAGGGGGGGCGGGGACTGGGGGCCCGGGGGTAGTGGGGGGGGTGGTGGGTGGTGTGTGGAGGGGAGAGTGGGGGGGGGGGGGGTGGGGAGGTGTGAGGGGTGGTTGGTAGGTGGGGGTGGGGGGCGGGGTGGTGGGTGGGAAGCGGGAGGGGGGGGGGGAGGGGTGGTGTGTTTGGGCTGGGTTCAGCTGGTCTGGGTGGGGGGGGATGTGGTGCGGGGGACATGGGAGGGGGTGGGGTTTGGGTAGGGGGTGCGGGGTGGGGGGTAGGGGGTGAGGGAGTGGGAGGTGTGTGGTGTGTATGGGTGGTGCGGTTGGGTTGGGGGGTGGGGGGGGTGGGGTGGTGCGGGGATGGGGTGGGGGCGAGGGTGGGTGGGGTGTGGTCGGTTGTAGGGGGGAGGGGGAGGGGGGCCGGGAGGGAGGGTGGGTGGGAGAGGGGGGGGTGGTGGGTGGGGGTGGGTGGGGGTGGGGTGCGGGGGGGGCGGGGGTTGGGGCGGGGGGGCGTGGACGGTGGATGGGGGGGGGTGGGGGGTGGATGTTGGGTTGGCGGGGGCGGTATGGAAGGGGAGTGAGTGGGGATGAGGGGGGAGGGGGGAGGGGGGGGGGGGGGGGGGGTGCGGTGGGTGGATATTAGGGGTGTGGGGGGAGGGGTTGGGAGGGGGGAGTTGGGAGGGAGGTGTGTGGAGGGGGGGGTGTTGTTCGGGGAGGCAGTGCTGGGGGTGGTTGGGGGCGGGGGGGGGGGGGTTGTCTGGTGTACGGGAGAGGGTGTGGGTGGGGGTGGGGGGGAGAGGTGCGGGAGGGGTGGGGGTGAGTGGATGGAGGTGGGGGGGGGGTGGGGGTTGGTGGGTGTGAGGGGGGGTGGGAGATTGCGGGCTGGTTGTTTGTGGGGTGGTTGAATTTCTGTGGCTTGGGGGGGGGGGGGGGGGGTGAGGTGGGGAGTGTTGGTTTGGTGGGTGGGAGTGGTTTGGGGGTTGGATGTTTGGTGGCTGAGGGTGGAGGGGGGTGTGGTGGGGGAGGAGGGTGGGGGGGTAGTCGGAGAGGGGCAGGGTGGTGTGTGCGCTGCTGGGCGTGGAATTTGTTGGAGGGGGGGGTGGTGGGGGGGGGGGGTGTGGCGGTGGTGTTGGGGGGGCGCTGTGGGTTTGGCTGGGTGGGGGGGTGGGGTGGGTAGGGGGAGGGTGTGTGAGTGGAGGGGTGGGAAGGATCAGGGTGGGGGAGTCGGTGTGAGGGGGGGGGGGTGCGGGGGCGTGTGGAGTGGGGGTTTGGGGGTTGGAGGGTGTGAGGGTGGGGGGTGGGGAGTGGGTTAGTTGGGGGGGGGGGGGTGGGGGTGGGATGGGGGTGGGGGGGTGGTAGGGGGGGATGTGCGGCTTGGGCGTCGGGGGGGGGGTGTGGGGAGGGCGGGGGGGGTGGGTGGTGGGGGGGGACGTGGTGGGTTGGGTGTGGGTTGTGTTGGGCCGGGGGAGGGGGGTGTGTGGGGTGGGGCGGGGTCGGGCGGGGAGGGGTGTTGTGGGTGGACGGGAGATAGTAGTGGGTGGGGGTGTGGCTGGTGGTGCGGGGTGGGGATGCGGGGAGTGTGGGTGGAGGGGTGTGGGGGGGCGGGATGTTGCTGTCAGGGGGGGGGTGGGGGGGGGGGGGAGTGGGGGGGGGGCGGAGGAGGGGGAGGGGTTGGGTTGATGTGTGCGGGAGGTGGTGGAAGGGGGTGGGGTGTGGGGGTGGTGGGGGGTAGGGGTGGGGGGGAGGAGGGGTGATGGGTGGTGGGGATTGATTTGAGTTGGCGAGGGAGTGAGGGGAGAGTGGGGGGGCAAGGGGTTGGGTGTGGGGAGGCGTGGATGGCGTAGGAGGGATGGGGGGGGGGGGTGAGGGATGGTGGTGGGGTCGGGGGGTTAGTGGGGGGGTGGAGAGGGTGGGGGGGGTAAGGTAGGTGCGGGGGGGTTTCGGGTGTTGGGGGGCTAAGTGAGGTTGGGGGTGGGGGGTGTGGTTGCGGGGTGGGGTTCGATAAGGCGGGGAGTTGGCGTTGGTGGGTCGTTTTGGGGATGGGGGGGTTGGGGGGTGAACGGTTGGAGGTGTGGGGGGGTGGGGGAAGGGGGGTTGGGTGGGGGTGGGTGGAGGGTGGGGGGTGCGGGCGTGGTGGGCGGGTGGAGGGGGGGGGAGGGTGGGTGATGTGGGGGCGGGGTTGGGTGGGGGGGGGGGGGCCGGGTTGTGGTTTAGGACTGGCGTAGTGTTGTGAAGGTGGGGGGGCAGGGTAGGTGTGGGGGTTTGGGTGTGGAGGGACGCGGAACGCTTGGCTGGTTGGTGGATTTTGGGGGGTTGTGTTGGAGGTTGGGTTGGGGAGTTGCGTGGAGGGGGGGGGGGGGTTGGGTTTGGGCGGAGGGGGAGAAGTTGTGTGGTGGGCGGGGTGGGTGGGGGTGACAATGGGGGGGGCGTGGTGGGTGTTTTTGGGCGGGTGTCTGGGGGAGGTGGGGGGAGAGTTGGGGTAGGAGGGGTGATGGCCGGTAGTGGGGGGCGGGAGGTTGGTGGGGTCTGGGGGCTTGTGGTGTTTAGGATGGGGGAGGGGCGGAGTTGGGGGGGGGGCAGGGGGGGGTGGGTCTGTGGGGGGGAAGTGTTGGGGGAGGGGGTGATGGAGCATTGGTTGGTGGGGTGTGAGGGGTTGGAGGTCGCTGGGGGGGGGTGGGGGGGGGCTGGGGAGGGGGAGGGGGCGGCGGGGGCGCACCTGTTGGGTGGGGCATTTTCTTTGTTTGTCTCTGTTTATTTTTTATATTTTTCTTTAATTTTTTTTTGTTTTTTATTTTTTTTTTGTTTTTTAATGTTTTTATTTTTAATTTTTTAAATTATAATTTATTTATTTGTTTCTTTTATATAAATTTTTTTATTGTATATTTATTTTATATTTTTTTATTTTTATTTTTTTTTTTATATTTTTTTCTTTTTTTTTTTATTATTATTGTTTTTTTTTTATGTATATTTGTTCTTTTTTCTTTATGATCTAATTAACGTTGTTTTTTTATTTATTTTTCTGTCCTAATCTTTATTTTCTTTTCTTTTTTTAATTTTTTGTTTTTTTTTGTGTTTTGTCTCATGTTTATATTTTTTTTTTATTATATTATTTTTTTGTTTTTGTTATCTATAAAATTTTTTGATTTTATTTTTTTCTCTATTTTTTTTTTTTGCCCAATTTTTTTGTCTTATTTTTTTTTTATAATTTATAGATTTTTTTTTCTTTTTTATTCCTTTATTTTTATTTTATTTATGGGTTAGGGATATAATTTATGTCTTTAAATGGGTTTTTTTGTGTGTTCCTTCAGTCATGATGAGAGTGCTGTGTGTTGGTGTGCTCAGTGATTATATTGATATTATCTAATGTTTGGTGAATTGGTATGTAGTCTGTTTTAAGATTTGAAGCATTTTGGTTCATATTCTCAATCTTCAGAAAAATTGTAGTTTCTAGGTGTTTGTGTGTTTTGATAGCTGCGCCTTCTAAGGAGATTTGTTTTTCATGTTGAAGTTGGCACTATAACATCTGCAATAGTATTGTAATGCCCTGCAAGTTCTTTAGTTACCCATATTGTTATTTGTAGGGTTAGTACTGGATGAATGGCATTATGTCGGGATTTTGGTTGCTTTGCTTGGGTGATTATGGATGAGATAGAAAAAGTGTTAGATTATGAGGTTTTTATTTGGAGATGTGAAGTTAGGTATTTGTTGTTGAACATATATCTTAAGAATAGTCTGAAGTAAAGTATTTGTTTGTTATGGGTATGTTCTGATGAGTATGTTGATCACTGTGTATTTATTAGGTTTTACTGTTTGTATTGGTTTATTATTATAGTTTGTATGTGCGCATAGGTTTGTGTGGTTAATGTTGCTAGTGTTTGGGTAGTGATTTTTCATTTTATGGTGTTGGGCTATGTCCAAGTTGTCACAGTGTTTGTTATGACTTGTGTTTGTGTCTTTTTTTGAAGATTGTGTAAGATATTTGTTTCACTATTTTTCTTCCTGGGAAGATAAATTATCATTACCTTTCTCACGTATCAAAATGTGTGTTATTTGAAATTTGAAGTCGTTGTGCATTGCTTGCAGCGTTCTAGATAGACATTACTAGATACATCTTATTTTAACAAAAACAATATTAGAAATTCTGATAGCTCTTGTAATGTATACGTGTTTGCATAGTTCGTCTTCGTTGTAGCGCGGAGTAAAAACTATATTTGTGAGTTGATCCAGTGTGTACAGGGTTTCCATGGTGTTATAGTACAAATGGACTGACCTTGGCTCTCTCAATTATTTCCTTGGTGTATCTGCTCAGCGATCGAAGTCTGGATTGTTTTTGTCTCAGTCTAAATTTGCAGAGGAAATTCTTGAGCGCGCTCACATTGTAACCCATGCAAGACCCCTGTGGACCCTGTCAGTGACCCTACTTTATATCGAAGCCTTGCAGGTGCCCTTCAGTATTTGACATTCACACGCCCAGATATATCTTAGTTGTTTAGCAGATCTGTCTTTACATGCATGATCCTCGTGATCCACATTTTACTACTTTGAAGCGTATTTTGCGCTATGTTCGTGGGAAACTATTGACCATGGACTTCAGCTGTTCATGTCTCGTCCACTAGTCAACTCACTGCTTATACAGATGCTGATTGGGCTGGTTGCCCTGTTACTCGTAGGTCTACCTCTGGGTATTGTGTGTTTCTTGGTGATAACCTTTTGTCTTGGTCTGCCAAACGACAGGTTACATTGTCTCGTTCTAGTGCTGAGGCAGAATATCAAGGTGTCGTGAATGTTGTTGCTGAGACTGCGTGGCTTCGGAATTTGAGAAGGTTTTTATTTTGAGAAGATTAAGAAAGTTTTTTAAAATGATAGATTTTTAACTTTGATTCAAGTTTTTCAAGCGTAAAACTAATTTTAATGTGATTATAATCCAAAATGTGTAAAAAAAAATCGAATCAATGTTAAAAAATCTCTCGATTTTGCGATATAAGTACAATACTGAATATTCTATACAAATTTAAGGAATCATTACCATAACTCAATTTTAGCATTGATTTGTGAATCAAATTTGTGATTTATAGATTTGATTCACTATTAAATTATGTTTACTTGTGAATCAAATCAAAAAATATGAATCAATTTGCTCAAACGAAGATTTCTCAATCTTCTCAAAATAAAAACCTTCTCAATGGAACCGAAGCCTATTATTAATACATCAGACATCTAGATCAATATACTAGATAGTTCTTGTTTCAATCTTTAACATCACTTGGCTTCATAAGCCTAACACTTTTTGTAGTTATACCATTATCCAATATGTTGTTTGCAACTACTTTTTAAATTATCAACCATCGAGTTTTCGTAATGACGAGTAACATCCAACCTTTGATACATCTTTTACGATTATTTCACTTAAAACTATAAATGACATCTTTTGTAGATCTTTGGTTATGTCGAGTAACATCCTACCTTTGATACATCTTTTACGGTTATTTCACTTAAAACTATAAATGACATCTTTTGTAGGTCTATGGTTATGTCGAGTAACATCCAACCTTTGATACATCTTTTACGGTTATTTCACTTAAAACTATAAATGACATCTTTTGTAGATCTATGGTTATGTCGAGTAACATCTTTGATACATCTTTTACGGTTAGAGTAAAGTACATTTTTGGTCCTTGTGGTTTGATGCATTTTCTCACTTTTGGTCCAAAAATAAAAAAAGGTTTGGTTTTGGTCC